>SMLS01058978.1:0-12336 GCA_004785975.1 Popillia japonica
CGCTGCAGAGTCCGATTAGATTAAGCCAGTAAATTGTCGGGGGTATATATGTATATGGGAAGCAATACCTCTAGTCGATCGTATCGCATTTCAGTCGCTTTTTTACTATCTGCCTTTTACCAGCTTCTAGTATGATGCACAGTAATTTCTCGCATCTACCGTTTTTAGTTAATAGTCGCTAATTCTGACATATTTTATGAAATATGAGGAAACAATGATGAGGGTTTAGATTTGATTACCGAACATTATTGTTGAATAGCGATCTGTTTGGCTTTCAAGATAAAATAAATAGATTAGGAGATTATATCGGTTGTTTATTTTTTCGATCCCATGCTGTCTTGTAGACAGGGAACGATATCGCAGAGGATCAGACGTAATTGGATACATATTGTGAATTGACTTTGTCAACAAATAATTTTGAATGATGACCTAAAAACCGTTTAAGGATCTTTACTCCGGATAACGTTTATCAGACAACAAACGAGCATCTTGAAACGGATATTGCAAATATTTTTCAAGTTAAAATATAAAAGATAAGATAAAACATTCCCGGTCGATCGAGAAATTAAAATAATATAATATAAGAGATAAACAGAATTGTACTACCTACGTTGGCCGAAATGGTATGATGATCTCTTTAAATTAATAATAAATTCAAGTTGTTTAAGATTTATGAATTTAGCATGTCTAGTATTTTGCCGTGCTTTTTTGGTATAAAGTTGAATAAAAGTCATTCAACGTAGAATTTCTACAAATTTCCTCCTGTTATTCTCCAATATTAAGGTTTTTATGTACATTTAAATTATTATAACTTTTTGGCGGCATTTGCTCAATATAACTCCCATTTTGTTGTTGTAAGATTAGCAACCTTTTCTCCAAATTGTATCTAGCCTTCCGTAACATTTCTCGTTGAATTGTACCGCTTTGCTCCGTAATATTATCTTAATTCTTGGAGCGTTGTTGGCCATCTTCTAAACATTAAATTAGGGATGGGATGATCTTAGTGGCTATGCATTTGCGAAATGTCTGTTTGATGAACACACAATCTTAACAAAAATTGGTTAACAATTCTTTCATTGGCCACAGAATGTACGAGGGTGTTCCATCCCGCATAAAAATGATGTTTGCAGCTGTGGAATAACATCTGTTAATATTTGCGATTGCCGTCCACCGTTTACAGTTACCTATATATACCTTGGTCTATCCATTAGTAGAGTACTCTACTAATACGGACTAATGATAGACTTAGCTATACAAACACCAGCTATAGAACCGCATCAAACGATGACTTTCTTGTCATGAGGGCCTTCTTGAACGATTTCTTGTGGGTTTTCTGCAGACCAGATCCCAGAATTTTGCGTATTGACCCCACCAATGAGAATGAAATGTGCCTCATCTATCCATAATATATGGAATAATAATGCGGTTTAAATTTCCATTTGAGCCATTACTTCCAAAGAAAAATTGCACCTAGTAGCTAAATCTGCCTCGTTTCATTTAAAGGGCATTTTCAGTTTATACCTTAGACATTTTTAGAATTGTGCGGAAAATATTCCAAATCGTGGTATACGGCACTTGCAATCGCTTGAATATCGCATTTATACTGCTTATTGTTAGCGGATTACCTCTGGCAATGTTCTAATTTTCATGAAGAACCTCTGCAATTTGGTCATCACTAATTTGATCTTGGTAGGTCAAATTACAGTATTAGTGAATTGTTTTGTAAGAGATTCCTATAAATTTCAACAGACCTACAACAATGGTTTCTACAATGTTTTACTAGATATGAACACTCGGTTTGTGTTGATACAGAAAAACGTTGTATAAGTGAGTGTTTCTTTTTTGGTGGTAGCGAAATAGTTACTAAAAAACAAGCAATCCATTTGAAACAAAAGAATTGAATACCCCGTATATTGGTAAATATTACAGCAGTAGCTATTCTATCTTTAGTTAGGTTTTACGCCAACCTCTGCCGATACACTCATGGCGCGCCCGGTATAATATGTTTTATCTGACGACAGAGAGTATGGAGTAGTGAATAAATACAGCAGTCACGTAACCTGTTCATCATTTCATTTTGTTATAAAAGCAACACTACTGGTATTTAATAATAGTCGTAGTCAGGGTAACATAGGTATTAAGTTTAGCGTTCTTCAAAGTATGGTTTATAAAGTAATTGAAATGTAACTAGTCTATTTCGTACGTTTTTGCTAAAATAGTACTTTTAAGAGTTGTTCCATGACTTAAGCATTCTCAACATTGTTTCAACATTTTGCTTTATTGCTATCTATACAATGATTAATTCAGAAAAACGAATTACTCCAATGGAAATGTCAGCTTAATTTTCGAAATTTTGGAGGATGTTCAAGATCTTGTTTTATATTTATACTTTTTTGTTTTAAAGTATTATCTTTATACATATTTTGTGAAATAATTCTTTACTAATTGACGTTTTACACACATAAAAATACGGTGTTGGATTTAACACCGATTTCACTCCGTCTGATAGTTGCCTCGCGACCAAATGCACAAGTAGTTAATCGCAACAGAGTTGTATAATTTAGTACTAATACCAGAGATTCCGAGTTAAAGTAAGACTTTTGCGTAGTTAAACTTTCCCTTGCGAAGTTGGTTCATATCCCAATGGAGTTGAAATTATTTACTTTTGGAGTTTCCTTTACTCCATTGCAGAGTTGGATAAATTCCTTTATGGAGTTACAAGCACTCCGTTACAGAGTTGGATAAATTCCTTTATGGAGTTACAAGCACTCCCTTAAGTGTAGCGTGAACTCCGTGTCGCAGTTGAATGAATTCAGTTGCGGTATTGCGTGAACACCTTTACAGTGTCAGCTAAATTTCACTACTGAATTCCTACTACTGATTTATGGAGTGACGCTCCCTAATTTATGTAATCTAAAAAAATTGATAAACAAAATAATTTTATAAACTGAAAAAAAATAGAAAAGGTAAAGTAGACCATAAAAAACAAAATTTCTACTAAAAACATAAACATGCATATCTACATATATGTACCTACTTAAAATGCAATACTAATTTAACCAAGTTCATACTTTTTATTTTTAATAAATGTACACATCCTAAAACTAAATTTAGGTTTAGAGAAAGATTAAGAAATATTTTATAATGGGTTTGTAAGCAAATATTTTAAATACAAAAATAAAAAAAGATAAAAATCTAACCTCTATAAACTTCACAACACAATTTATAATTATTAAGTATTTGTAAGTTCTTCACATTTCTTTATCTTGATACTACTTTCTCAATCCCTCGGTGCTAATGTCGAAAATTCTGTGGTTGGTACGAGCTTTGTTCTAAAAACAAACGGAATTTGAAATACGACGTTAAAAGAGTCTAAAGTCTAAGGCATTATTCGCATCAGAATATTATCTAAAACGATAATAACGATATTTGAAGAACCCACTGATAAGAGCAATGGTTGGTTGGTTTTTTTATTCTCTACGCCATCTTCTAATGGAAAACTTATCTGCAATAAATACCTGGTTGAAAGAAAGAAACACATTTATGACAGTGGAAACTTACATGATAAAAAATAATAAATTTTTATGCCGTCTCGTCTATAGACATCTAGAAGTTCTCTCAATACCATCTCGTCCTCTGGCAGTGATTGTTCAACATTACTCGATCTAGTTTGGTAAACTAAGCGAATGAAATATGGCCGTTATGAATTACAAAGGCATACGTCCATATATGCAGCAAACTTCCTTATACCATAACAGTTAGAGAACACTTACCTGTTTTCTTAACCTTTAACTACTGGCGCCCTTTATTTTACCATAACTATTGGCGCGGTGTATTTTATACACCACACATATAATTTAACACCAAACAACTAAATCACAATAAAATCATTATTCATCATTCATCAAAGACATAGCTAAGTTTTTCAGAAAAATTCGTCTGTGTTTTTGTGCAGAAGTAATATTTGTTGCGTTATACAAAATCTGGCTATTGATTCCTGCTATATACAGTGATTGAATAAATATTACCAAAGACCACCTTCTAGTTCTTCGGTTTATAGAGTATGTATTACACATTTTATCTACTGTATCTACTCCCCCTTTTGTAGCATTATAATTAATTTAACAAATTGTTAGTGAGAATTTAACTCTTTTCAGAAAAGCTACAACACCGTTTAATTTAACTCCGTAAGATTTTTCCCCAATGTTTTCGGTCCTTTATATTTTTCTCGGACGAATTTTTCATTTGATTATAGAATTGGTTATAGAATGGAACAACGCTTAGAACACCTGGGGCAACTTGAAAAATTTCGAGAAAGGCGGTGGTGGGCGCTACATACATATGTGGGTAGTCGGAAACTGGTTGTACATCAGAAGAAGAATAAACCCGCATAGTATGTAACTATAAGGACTCAAAATCTCAAAATATCTAAAAAATTAGGAAAGCCTAAAACAGAAAAATGCAGAAGTCGTTGAATCTAACAAGTACCCCTGAAAAGGAAGATGAATTTTTGATATTTTATATTACAATAAAGTAACGCAGTTGTTTTCTTTAGCAAGTTTCAGTTTCCCGTGGAAAAAAAAATGGATTTTTTTACTGTATTTCAGAAATAGGGCTCAGGGTACAATTCTTATAATGACGTGTCATATTGCAATCAGTTGGGGACATACTAGTTAGTGTGAGGAAAAATGCAATTTCCATATTTTCTGTGGTGTTCGTGACAATGAGTTCGAATCGACGCCAAAGAAAAGAAATCTAGATAGCAATAGTAGTAGTAGTAGTTGCACTAGATCTAGTGGTCATGACGTTAGCAAATAGATACGAACATCCGGAAAAAGAACGCCGGAAAAAACGACTAGAAAACAGCGAACTTGTGCAATGTTAACGATTTCAGTACGACGACGCGCACGCGCCAATTTCAACCGTATTCAACCGAACACCGGCTTCTATTAGTCTCCATCCAAACCACCACCACCGAGCGCGACTTCCCAATACACATCGCTCGTTACATACTCGTACGACACATAGATACATTGCCGGTTTTCTCCTATATAGAAGAATATGTGCGTACCGTAGAGGATATGTTTGTCTTAAATTTCAGTTCGTTATCGATGAGCTAACTTCACACAACGCTTCGCGACTCTTTAAAAATAGTAAAAACTCAAATCGTCGCCGTTCGCCTTCCCTCTGTTTTTTGTTGTTGTTTTTTAACACAGTGCCGTTCGTCAAAATAATTTCTGAAAATTTACGGGAATATATTTTTTG
Organism: Popillia japonica; assembly: GCA_004785975.1. Lineage (NCBI taxonomy): Eukaryota > Metazoa > Arthropoda > Insecta > Coleoptera > Scarabaeidae > Popillia > Popillia japonica. Next base: position 5,266 of record SMLS01058978.1, read on the forward strand.
TAGTGTGTTTTTCTTCTATATATATCTTTATTTTGTATTCGGAGGGTGTGTTTACTCATTCTGTGTGGGAGTATGTCAGTGTTAGTTTAATCATCTCAATTGTTTTGGCATCCATCGCGGGCTATTCGCCTATCTTGACGTTGTTAATTCGAGATTCGCTCTACGAAAGAAACATGATTTTGTGATTAATTAAGGGATGATGGTTGAGAAAGTAGAAGGATTTTTGATGTATCGGAAGCCGGTATACAGGATATTTCAGTACCTAGAGACGTAAGTATCTGAACCTTGTTATGTGACTTGTATGTCACAGTACGCGGTGGTCAATATTCGCTATGATATCGGCACCTGTCAATGATTATACATAGTGCACACATAACACACTCCGATGCAGATTTATAATACAACAAAATTGTATGTGTCATATACAATAACACGGGTACTTTTATGTAACATATGTCGGCACGTACAGTAAACTGTCGTTTTGTTCGTCTTCTCTATTTATAAATGTGACGCCTGTTTCTAATGTTGTTATATGTTTTTATTGTATACAATTTCATTGTTATTATAGAAAACAGTGTTATATAAGCGCAGGTTTAATTTTAATCGACTTGTCTTTGTTACAGTTTGAATTTAATTCTATTGATTTAATAATGGAGATTTTTTCACCATACTGTAAATGTTTATTATTGTTTCGATTCACTTTTAATTGTATTGGTTTGGTATTAAAACAGTTGTATTTTAATAGCTTTTGCCTCAATCAGCCCTAATTCGTTTTCCTGTTATTAATAATGATAGATGTTCTGTATGACTTGCATAAATACCTATTACAGTAACAGTTTCCATTAACAAAAAGAAGATTTAACTTCATTTGACGTAAGAAATAAGCGGCTCTTTATTCAACAGTATAAATGCAATTTTTAGTGTTGGATATAAAGCAATTTTATGTGGGCAAAAAAGCAAGAGAAAAACTGAATACTTTTCGTGAGTGATCAGTTTTAAAATGGAAATTGTTTTCACTAAACTTTAAAGTAGCGAAAGCTAAATAACTTTGATTCCTTAGCGGAAAAAAAATCTTGTTTTGGGAGCGTATACATGACTTCTAATAAACTGCATCTCAGCGTGTTCTAAATAAGTGAAAGTCCAGTAGGTTTCAAGATTAGGAATAGTCTAAGTATCTAGCTCAGGTATGAGTAAATAATACGCAGTTGTATATAAATAAATAGTATTATAAGATTTCAAATTAAAGAACCAAAAGTATCCCCCATTAGTGCAATATTCAAATCGACCACGAAATATTATCAAAACAAGAGACTTTAAGTCTGCGACAATGTTTCCCAGTAATGCATTCTGACTAGCCGTATTACAAACTACTTTCCGTACAATTACTGGAAAGAAGATTATGTAGAAGGTAGGAAAGTAAAGAAACTTAATATTTTCTCTTGTGTCTTCTCTAGCAAGTTTCAATTAAGAGTTTTAAGAAAACAAACTATTCAAATATTATATTGGTGTTTCCTATCACTCAAGCTTTCTAAAAGACATACATAGATTTATAACATTTTAATACATAGTTTCTAAAATTTTAACTACAGGGTACATAATATTACATATTACAATATGTATTTTACTATATTTTGCATGTAGAAGATGCTCCCTCGATGCTCTCTTAATGATTGAACACAAAAAAGCGGTGTAAAATGATTTAGTAGTCTTCACACACTAGTAATCGTATTTATAACTTCACAAGTATTTCTTTCTCATGTTTACATCACTAATTCTAGTCAGTTTTGTACATGAACCCTTGCATCAATATTAATACACGAATTTGACGAATTCCTCACTGAAGTGTAGCAAAGTTATACCACGGGGAGTGCATGTCTCTGTGAACAACCCTCTTACGGTATGACTACACAGAATACAATCGGTTTTCTGGAATGCGAGATTTTTCAACATACAGTAAGATGTACATCGTTACACCTTTAATCCACACACATTCTTACACAGCACACGTACACAATTACTTCAATTTAAATTTTGCTGCACTTAAGCATCTTTAACTCTCTCATAGACATTTCTAGAATTACATAATTAGTCATGTTTCACTTTTTACACAAAAATAAACAATTTGTTTGTAGACCATTCTATTCAAATGTAGTCTTTTTTCCTGTCTCTACTGTACATGACTGCTGCATTAGATGATTTCTTTCGCATATGTTTGCACAGCAGTAGTAAAGGTATCAATTTTTAATATGATCCTACAAGAAAACGTCCAGGGGGCTAATGGGTAACCTAGCTAGCCATTCAATTATTTAAAACGTTTGATTTAAAAATTCCCGTACTTTAATCGCAAAATGCTGACGTACCCCATCCTGCTAAAACCAAATGTGTTCTACTATTAAATTTGGATCATTTTCGTTTGGAAATAATCGAATAAGGTCTGGACTATTGATTCGTGCAAAAGTGCCAAATATCGAGCAGAATTTAAATGTTCACTTCCATTGACTTTCTACGGTCATTTGGTGTGAATTTGTTCCATCCAATGTGGATTTTCATCTAACCTGTACCTACAGTTGTGCTGGTTGAGATGTCCATTCAAACAAAAAGTGCATTAATCAGAAAACACAATATTATTTACAAAATTGAAATGTTGCCTCAATTTATCGATAATAACTTTACAGAACTAGATTCTGCGATCAAAATCGTCTTCACTTAACGCTAGTAGTAAATGGATCTTAAAGTGACGAAATTTTCCTCGTTTGACAATCTTTTGAATTGAATATTAACTGATATCGTGATTTAATGTCAATTTTTATATCAAAGATTTCGGATTCACCACTATATCCAACATAACATTCTAAGAATTCTCTTCGTTTGCCACTGCTACCGGCCTTCCGACTTTAGGTCTGTATTTGACACCAGAGCTGTCAAGTAATTCAATTAAAAGACTTCAAAATGTAATTTAATAACAAGAAGTAATTCAATCACATATAATTGAATTACTTTTGTAAACACCCAAATGTAATTGATAATTGAAGCATATTATGTGAGTAATTGGTAAAAGTAATTGGTTTTGCAATTAATAGTAGCTTAGGGTCACTGAATAAAAAATTCAAGCGATTGCAAAATGAAAAATTAACTTGCCTTACTCAACCAATATTGGAGGCTTGTTGTCAAGGCCTGCATACAAGATTTGAGAAGTACTTCAACTTTTCTACGATGGAACGTAATATTGGCTTCCTTTACCACACCAAAATTCAAACTGAGATGGGTCAAAAGTTTTGAAGGATTGGAAATACAAAATCTGAATAATAATGTAACTAGGCTAGTATTTGAGGCCGGTAAGGAAACCTAATTTGAGGTTATATAAGTAAAGCAAATGTTAGTGTATGTGTACTGATAATTCTAAATATGAAGTTACAAATACGATCAAAACAAAAGTTTAACTAGAGACGTTACAGTATTTGAATGACATATCAACTGATTTTTCCCTTCTCAATAGCTATCCAGTTTTCAAACAATTATTTTTAAAATACAATATACATGTCTTTCTTCGTCAGCTCCTGTAGAACGTTTGTTCTCCTTTGCAGAAGTAATCAATGCCCCTAGGCGGCATGCACTTTCTGATAAACATTTTGAAGAACTTTTGTTATTGTAGGCCAATGCGTAGAGTTACATGTGAAAGATATACAACAATACTTTAAGAATTTATATACAATGTATTTACATATGTATAATAAAATTTATATCAAAATTATGCTGATTTACTTGCCGCTCTTTCCATTTATTTTAAAAGTGCAAGTGCGTTTGATATCTATACAGGCAAAAAAATGGTAGAAAGTAAAGTGAGATTCAAAATGATTGTCATAGTAAAGAAATTGTCTTCCCGAAACGTGTATGAATATTTCTTACCATTTTAATGAGTGAAGTTACCTACATACAAATTTGATACATTGAATTAATTTTCTTGATATTTTGTGACATTGGCGTTCGTGTTGTAGTTCCTTTTCTCTTATTTGCCACTATCTACGGGCAAGAAATTGACAATCTTTTTGAATCTCACAGTATTTGAAATATTCAACACATACATAATTGTAGCGATCAAATAATAATTCAATTACATGTCAGTAATGCAATTACAAGTTACTAATTCAATTCCTTTGCAAATAATTCAATTACAGTACTTGCACAAATGCCAATTACTTTGAAATTGTAATTGTTAATTCAAATACTTCCAAAATTTGGCTGTGCTTGGTAATTGATTTTTCAATTACTTTATGCGGTAATTTGTAATTGTAATTTAATTACATTTTGAGTGAAATTTGGACAGTGCCAGTGTCATGAAAATGACTCAAAGTTCTTGAAACTGTAGACTTGGAAATTGAATCTCGGTTGGGATGCAATTCGTTAAATAAATACACTACTTTCGCAAAGCTTCGCATTCTATCACTACGATGTGTTCTGTTTTACTTAAAGATGCCATTTTGCGCGACATTTTTAAGGTGCGTTTTAGCCTATGTAGGTACCTAGATTTTATTTAAGTTATATGTAATTTCAAAGATCGGAAACTTGGAAACTGTTGGATTTAGATACATTAAGTGTATTACAAGTTTTACTTAAAATTAAAGAAATAATTGAATTATCTAATAATATACACGAGGTTTATCGACGGCAATCGACCGTTCCTATACATATCAGCAACCCGATATATTATATAATAATAATAAATTATTCTACAACTATTGGAAGAAAAAATATAAACAAGGTACATGAGACAACCATACTGTTAAATGAAAAATAAATTGAATTTTGCAAACCTTAATAGCAGGTTTGGTGGCAAAGATGCATTGCTCGATCCCACAATAGAGCCTTCTAAGCCATTGCACTTTGCGTGCATCACAAATATAGAACACCACCATGACAAGTATTAGAATAATGAATCAAGAAATATGTATACGAGCATATACCGAGAGCCTAGCTGACGGGATTTCTTTTGACAACCTGTTTAATTTAGAGGGACTAATAAAATTTGTTCCACTTTAGATCAAACCTATCTAGAAAATATTGCGGATTGCAATATTTGCCGGATTTCCCAATTTAAAAAACCGTATCTAACTTTATTATTTTATTTTTTTATGTAATATATAAAGTTTTTAATGCTACGTGATAGTTGCTTCCTTTCCAAGTTACAAAAAATAATTTCTCTGAGTGGAAGAGCAGGCGCTACAATTTGTAGTAACCTGAACTCCGCCTGGTTTTTTTTCTAACGGTATGTAGATTTCATTTGATGTAGTATACATATAAGTATTTTTTTGTTTATAATCGTGGAAAACAATAAAAGGCTATACGAAATTCTTTAATTACTTTATTTGATAATGTAATTTATATTGAATGGAGAATTGTATTTTGATTGATCTATACCATTCTCTGTTGGGAGTAGAGTGATTAAGAACAAAGCATTATCAACGACAAAATAGTGCTGTAACAGGACTATCAGATAGATTAACTTGTGTCAATACATATACCGCAAGAGCTGCAGTGATAATCATGCACTTTGGGAGCGCTGCTTTAAACATTACAGAGCATATTGATCAATTCCATATATTTAAAGAATTGATGGAACCGAAATTTTACATCTCTGGCTATAGATACTTACATATTTCCACTCCTCTATTTTGGATCCGTCTGTAAACTAATGTACGGACGATACCTGTTGTTTACATCCTCTGGACTTCTATGGCCAGTAATCTTGGCATACCACTTGGAAGTGCTTGCCGAAGTCGAACCTTAGTGTTGTATGATTCTTAAGTTTTCTCAATTCTTAGTTTTAGTATGATGCTGCTGTAAGACTCCTAATGTGAAGATCATGTTTATTTCCAGCCTAATCGCGCTCATCTTTCCATGTTTACCTGTGGTTGTAAAACTACCAGATCTAATAGATCTAGATTTAGATTTAGATTGTGTCTGCAATTCTTACGTAAATCGTATCTTATTTTTGTGAATGGCAACAGAGCTGTTTTGTGTGAAATAATATTTAGGTGCTCTTGCAAACATCGTGGTCAGGCTAAGGCTATTTGATCCAAGGTTATTGGCTATTGTGTTTCAGCTGATATCACTTGTTTCGTTATTACTGTTTCAACTTCTAGGACTTTAAAATTGACTTTTTGCGGGGGGGGAGGGGTCATTTTGAAACATTCCCAGGATATTAATGAGTTATTCATGCTTACATTCATATCCTAAATTGACCAAATACAGCTCTGTTAGGTCTAATCAACTGAGATTGTAACCTTATCTCTGTTCGTCGCGTACACATTATGCAGAACGAAATAAATATAAGAGGATTCATTTCTCTCATTTTGGGCAAATATGTACATACATTCTGCGACAGTAAGATAATTGCAAGTGTATAACGGATAGCGAGTGCTTAGTCTCTAGTTGATGGTATGCGTATAAATAGGTATGGTAACATGTGGAGGTACTATCGCAAGTTATCAGTCTTCCCAAATATTGTTATTTGACATCAATAAGTTTTTTATGTAAATACTATTAAGAGACGCTGTAGGATATAGGGATTCGTTGTTGAAAATTGTTTGTGCGCTGTTCTTCGCAGCACGTATATTTTTATATAAATCACTTGGAAAGTAATTATTTATGTAACCTTATTTATATAATATACAGTTCTACTGTATAAATTTATGTTCTAGGTATAACATTTCTCATTAAGTTTACCTCACCTGGCATTGATATGTACATATGTACAAATATGTACGCATGTACATATTTATATGATGAGAAAATGATCATAAATTTGCATGGCTTTAAAGTCCTAATTATGATTTGCTTATAATTTATACCAAATGAATACTACTAAAAAATATGAATACATTTTTTCTGCAATTAAACGAATTATCAAATTAAATTTTCTCCTTTGAAACCTACTTTCATTTTAAGCAAATAACCAAATATTATTATTTATTATTGTTACACAGAGAAAAATTTATAGTATTTATAAGTATAAATATACTGCATTTACTGCATTTTAGTATAATTTATTGCTATATATAGGACAGCAACATA
>SMLS01058979.1:0-29523 GCA_004785975.1 Popillia japonica
AAAAAAAAAAGGCGCACGGTAACTCTCAGAGGAACACCAAACGGGAGAAAACCTGGAAACACATTACCTGTCAAATTAAGATTAGAAATTATTGATGGCTGCGCTCGCCGCAAACTTGGTAACAATTACCTAGTATTTATATTGGATATATTCATGTAAACAACACGCAAGAAAAACTTCCATAATTCCTTTCCTTCCCTCACGATATTGTTTCGCGTATATTCCCCACGCCTATCAATCATATTTCGTCTTTTATCTAAATAAGACATATGCAGATATAATAAGGTAAACGGCAGCCAACATCTTGAGATATATAAAATTTGTTTCCGCGTGCGGAAAACAAACTACAGCCTGCACACAAGTTTTTAAATTTCGGTTTCGTTCGTCGTCATTTTATGATTTATTACAGCTCTCGCATTACAGTCTATCGACTTTGTTTTTCTCCTAATATTACGCAACACCTCCCATCCTTTTCCGTTTCGACAACCCTTCTTAGCGTGACTTGTAAATGATTAAACTTATCCGCATTTCCCCCCATTTTTCGTAATTATCTCAATCGTTGTCCTTTCACGGCCTTTTTTTCTTAGATCCGCCGCATGTATGTACATCTCGAGAAAATGGCGGAGGCGCCGCGCCGACTATGATATTCACCGTTAACATTGTATTGACCACGATGGTACGCGGCGCACAAAAGGACGCGATAGCTTAGTGAGTGGTTTATTTTTATATGAAATTCATATAACGTGCGGAGGTGTTAGTGTGCGTGTTTTTGATATTTACTTGTTTATTGCCCGCCGATTAATAGTACAAATTCATCAGAATATTAGAACAATACAGGCGTTAATTGTTTGTCGAAGTTCGAACAATAGGGATCTGGGTATATACGTGAATACGCAGGGTGTTAACAATTCTCCTATATGCACTGAATCAACTTTGCATCATTGTCCGGCTAACAATGGATCCATTGCAATGTATCTGACCGTATAATGTACAAGGTGAATTGCAAAATAGGTGGCAAACTTGTAAAGGTTTAATTTATTCAATACAGAATAGGTTTAAACTTTTTTTTACGGGTAAAACTCGCTATTTATGTCCTAAGTTTCTCCTGGGAGGAGATAAGATTTGATAACGAAATTTAAAATGTTTGACCTGCGAAAACTTGCCGTGACACTTGCCGAGTTTCGCCCAGATAAAATTCAGAACACCCACCACCAAAATACCGGTTTAAAGATGTTTGTTCGCGGGAATCGAGATCAACATAATCTTTCACGTCCTTAGAAAAAATGAGAGCGACAACAGATTTATGATGCTTTCACGCTTTTAAAATAAAAGCAATACTCTGGTATATGTTTCAAATTATACGTATGCTATAGGTTAGATATGTTTAGGAAGCCGATAGGCAAGAGAAGGAGCAAATAAAGCCGCTCTTATACTACCGAAATCCCAGTACTATGGGGGTTGCCAAGCTGTGATTTAGACGTACATTTATATGGGCTGTTTCCGTACTATACACGCGACTGATTTATAGGAAAGGTTACTTTGGAGTCCTAAGATCTACTTTCCCTAATAATCTAAAATCTTTTAACACGGGTTCGGCTACAACCGGGGGATCATTCGAAAGATAAATTTTAATTTTTTTTTCACTCAATACTGGATATTAGCAAAGAAACTTGACGAGGATTAGATCATCTCGTTAGCGAGCGATATCTGCTTTTCCATTACGTAATAAGGCACTTAACGGGTAATACGCCGCACAAATTGATGATATAACATCCAATTATACAACTCCACCCCCATCCTCCCACATCCGTCTGGGAAAATCTCAATTTCGAATAAAACAAATATGTTGATCGTTATCCGTGCATTTTTGACAAATACCTATCGACTGCTAGAAAGAATATACCGGGGCTAAACTCCCCCGGCGACCCTCCAGCAGTGTTTCCGCTTCACCCCGGTGTGCATGTTGCATTGATTCGTCGTTCATTCAGTTTGCTTCACAGAACATTTCAATCTTGTCGAGGTACGAGTCGCGCTGCTCAAAAAGGGGCCGAGGTCGGTGCGGGGGTGGCTGCGACCCCTCCTTTGCGTCGTTACGTTTCGAGTCGTTTTTTGACCTATTACCACTTAAAAATGCTCGAAACGTCGGGGTTAATTTTCCATCGATTCGCTTTATATAAATAAATCACGGGATACCGCAAGGGGGGGCTCCTATACAGCCTATATTTTACGTAATTATATATGCGATTTCGTATATAATCAAAGTTACGCTGTGTGGAATAACCTAAATGTACGTTTAATTTCAGCATGGGGCAATAATTACTAAATCAAATTTTAACGAGCCAGTCGCCGGTAACCTCTGGAACTGCAGCACGGCATGCAGAAGTTAATATTAATTTAAAAGTATAACGAAGTTATTCTGTACACAATGGCACATGAAATGTAACTTTACAAAACCGGCCAGCTCCAAATGTTGCCATCATAAATGTACGAAATGTAATCGCAATACTCAAGTAAAGCTATAAAACAGTGAACTATATGGAGGAAAAGGTCTCCCAGATACAATTCCAGATACAATAGCGTAATTTATACCTAAATACAGTTGGGGTTTTGTTGCATTGGGTCATGATAAGAAATTATGACTCTATATAAATTTTCAGCTAAAACAGAACTATATAGTTTCCAAAAAAAAATCTTCTGGAATAAGATAAGAGGAGGGGGAAGATGGGGGGGGGGTTATAAGAGTAGCGTAAAAAAATTGCACTCTAATCCCTCACCACCCACCAATATAAGCTACCTAACCCTAGCCTGGGTATCAGAATGCAAAGGTATTAAAGGTGATGAATGAATTGGCAGAGATGCTGGATAAGAAAGGGGCAAATCACCAATTCAAAGTAGCCGAAACCATTGGGAAATGGTGGACGTGGTTCTAGAATGGTGGAAGGACTCCTGAGGACAAAGACAGGTTAAGCAATTGAGCCTCTCTCATCTTTTGCCAATGTGAGGGATTAGCCAGACTGAGATTAGAATGCATTGCACCCTGCCAATTTACCCACCAATATTCCAGGTCAACCCAATCCAGGGAATGAGACATAGGAATGGCAGAACAATTTTTTTAAACAAATTTATCTGAGAGCATTTTCCCCAACTACATCTGATGAAATTGTTAAAAACTTTAAAACCAACTGCCTAGCATTGAGTAATCATGAATCAGTCTCATCGCCCTCCTCAAAAAAAAAACATGAGAAGACCACCAAGAGGTCAACCAACCCCTAATAAGATCGAATCCATTCGACTTTCAATTTTAACAAATAGTTGTACAAGATTAATAACGACAGAATTCCTTCAGTCTGTTATCCTCAAAATTGTAATTGGTTGTACCAACTCGAAATCTGTTTGGGTATTACTTCTTTGAAGACGTCCGAAGGAAGACTACATCTTCAAAGCTTTTTCCATCTCTATTATTATTATCTCTATTATAGGACTCCAATTGCACCTCCTACCTAGCATTGGGTAATCATGAATCAGTCCCATCGCCCTCCTCAAAAAGAAAAAGCATGAGAAGACGGATTCAACGCCACCAAGAGGTCAATCAGTCCCTAAAAAGATCGAAACCATTCGACCAATTTTAACAAATAATTGTACAAGTTTAATAACGACAGAATTCCTTCAGTCTTTTATCCTCAAAATTGTAATTGGTTGTACCAACTCGAAATCTGTTTGGGCATTACTTCTTTGAAGACGTCCTAAGGAAGACAACATCTTCAAAACTTTTTCCATCTCTATAATCTTTAGGTTCAGCAAGATGGAGTTAGAGCTCATGCTGAGAGGACTCCAATGGCACCTCCTACTTATATGCATAATCTCAAATTTTACTTCCAAAAAAGCATACGGTCGAATGTTCAGAAGTGATTATTTCCTGAAATTGCTTTCTGTTCTACATTTTTCTACCATCACATCCACCTCCTCCTTCCTCCTCCTCCCCCTCCCGCCCTTCACAAATTATATTATGCTTGTTTGCAGTCAAATTTTCATAAATGAGACCTTCTTATATAATCTTATTGGAATATTGTATTCAGATTACGTTATATTATCGTCAATTATGCGTCATTAAAATCCCCGAAACATGTCTGAGATTGACACAATTTCTCTGTCTAATCTTTTTTCAGATAAAAATGTTACAGCATCAAGACGCCAGTGCGTTACGTCATTTGTACGTCATTGCATCCAGTTGACGCACATTTTTCGTCCAATTAATGCACTAAAGACTGACGTCATTTTTACATCATTCATTACACGTAATCGAAATTTATATTTCTATTAAGGATAAAAAACAGATAATTAGAACTTTCACGGCAGAAATTTAACATTTTAACTGCGAAAACAAAGAATTTTGTACTCACTTTTTAGATTACGTCAAATTGTCGTCAATTATACGCCATAAAGGTTCCCAACACACGTCTACAATTGACGTACTCCAATCTTTTTTTCTGGCGAAACCATCACAATGTCAAGACATCAGCTGCTTCAGATGCAATTCATGTTCATGCTTCGTCAGATTAATGCGCTAATTTCTCACTGACGTCACTTTGACGACAGTATTCGTCATCTGGCTACATAAACAACAGTCAGTATTGGGAAATAGAATAGGATTGGTCTAAAACACCCTGTATACAATATTTATCCAAGTAATCGAAATTTATGACATTACGTCATAAAAATCCCCAAACTAAGTCTACAATTGACGTAATTTCCCACTCCACTCCTTTTTCTGGGGAAACCATCACAATGTCAAGACATCAGCTGCTTCAGATGCAATTCATGTTCATGCTTCGTCAGATTAATGCGCTAATATGTTACTGACGTTATTTTGACGACATTATTCGTCATCTGGCTACATAGACAACAGTTAGTATATTGGTAAATAGGATAGGATTTGTCTAAAACATCCTCTATACAATATTTATACACGTAATCGAAATTTATGACATTACGTCATAAAAATCCCCAAAATACGTCTAGAATTGACGTAATTTCCCACTCCAATCTTTTTTTCTGGGGAAAACATCACAATGTCAAGGCATCAGCTGCTTCAGATGCAATTCATCTTCATGCTTCGTCAGATTAATGCGCTAATATGTCACTGACGTTATTTTGACCACATTATTCGTCATCTGGCTACATAGACAACAGTTAGTATATTGGTAAGTAGGATAGGATTTGTCTAAAACATCCTCTATACAATATTTATACACGTAATCGAAATTTATGACATTACGTCATAAAAATCTCCAAAATACGTCTACAATTGACGTAATTTCCCACTCCAATCTTTTTTCTGGGGAAAACATCACAATGTCAAGACATCAGCTGCTTCAGATGCAATTTGTGTTCATGCTTCGTCAGATTAATGCGCTAATATGTCACTGCCGTCATTTTGACGACATTATTCGTCAACAGTCAGTACTAGAAAGTAGAATAGGGTTGGTCTAAAACACCCTGTATACAATATTTATACACGTAATCGAAATTTATTTTTCTATTAAGGGAAAAAAAAGAGGAAATCGATAATATAAAACCATCTAAAGGCTACTCGACATTCCACGGTATAAAAATCGTGATTTTCATGCTACGTCAGTTCATGTTTAGTCTAGAAAGATAAAGGATAGGCTGTGGCTACTACGGTGTGTGTCTCAAGGGAGACAGGAGGTTGAAAATGCTCATAAAAAATATTTCTTCCTTCATATCAGGACGTTGCAGTCCTCTGCGACTACAATTCTAGTAGACCTGTGGAGCGATTGTTGATCCTGTGGATTTGGGTGGGGTAGCAGGGGTTTTATCTGCGTGTGTGAGTATATCTGTGCAGGCACTTTGACCAATGTCCAACTGTTTAAATTGATTGCATTAGTTAGATCAGCTCTCAGTTGGGTAGTAGTCGGTTGTAACGTGAAATATACGTTTAGACCTTTGGCGATCAAACATGATTTCCTAATAAATTTCATTTGTACGTTTACAGATGCGGTTGCCATCAGCGGGATCTGTGGTTTCAGTTTTAGTTTGATAAACGATTGTAATAATAGCGCACTCTTATATAGCAATAAGATATTTTGTTACGTGTGTAGTATTAAACAGATTAAATCTAACTTAGAGCTTGTAATTAAAAATAGCGCAAACTAATTAAACGAAAACCAAATATTACACCTAAAGAATAAACTTTGTGACATATCTTAATGAAAAATCTGCTATTATACAGCACCCTTACCTTTCTAAGCGTTGCAAGGGTTGTAACAAAGGTGGAACACAAAAGAATATACCATTATTTAAGATTATTATTTAAATTTAAGGGTTCAAACTTAAAACGAAATATACTGGACTCGCTTTTTTTTACTTTTCATCTCATTCCATTGCAGTTTTCCTCGCGTCTGTTATTTTTTCCCGCTACCCTTGGCGTTTAATGACTGGAATTTTAACTAGGGCGAGACACAATTTCGACCGGGGAAAATATGTTTGTCTTGTGTTTACAAAAAATATATATACTACGCTTCCAACTTTTTACTTTCACGTTTTAAACATCGATTTTCCTTTTGGAGAGGTGCTAATATCGTTTAGGCCGCGGTTACATTGGGGCAAAACAAGGATATCGGATTTGCATTTGCGAACTTTAAAATAATCCCAAAATTCCGAACCATAATAAACACCTATTCGCACTAATAAACCTATGAATATGTATCAACTAAAACGTAATAACAGTGTGAAATATTCATTTACGATAAAGGGGTAAAATGAGCCGTAGAAACAGCGAATAGGGGATGGCTGCGAACTCCGAACATTTGTAAAGAATACCTAATTAGAAAATTTCCAGGGACCACCTAACAATGGTGTTGCTCCGACGGTTTAAGGTAAAGTCCATCTGATGCGGGCGGTGCTGCTGGTGCTGGTGATGCAAACTTTCGAATACAAGCCCGACACCGGGACTCAAAGAATACATTAATACAAGCGAGATGGCGAAAGGAAAATTGAACTCACTCCATTTTTAGCGTTATTAAATTAGGGTTTGCTCCTCTCATCACCCCGGCTTGCTTCTACGCTTTCATCCCTTTTTCTTTAAGTTACAACGCATCGTCATCTTACCTTGTAAAATAGAACAATACACTGTGAGCGCCAAATTAGATGGCGAACGGTGGAGATGCTCCAAAATGATAGTCAGACTCTTTATAAACATGAAAGTATGAACATAGTGTGTCGGCCTCCAGAATTATTCAAGAGGTGTTCTTCAATAAGGAGAAATTGGTTTCCGTTCCCCATCGGACCCACCGCACAAAACCTCCTTCGCCAAACCCTTCAACGTTGTCCTAGATTGGGAGAAATGGAGAGTGAAACAGGAACCTTGAATTGGAACCCAGATCCGGTACGCACCTAGCACCACCACGGCTCTAAGACACTAGCAGCTTATGAGATAACCTCAAAGCTAGCTGGGGACTGCCTGAGAAACCTCAAAACTCTGGCAAACCACAACAATGTTACTTCGGTGTGGGTGCCGGGGATAAGGACATACATACTTGGCAATGAAGTAGCAAAGAAGCTGGCAAGAAGAGGCTTTGCAACAAAATTCAATGCATCAGAACCGGGTAGACAGCAAACCGATGATAGAGCGACCGTCCCAGCAATTGGCAGGCCAGTAGATGCTAGGTCTTTCACGAATGGCTCTTACCACTCGCTCCATAAAGCAGTCTGGTTTGTGTGTGATCTTACAAGAAGCTACGTAAACGTTGGAAGAGGCATTCTTAAAACCGATGTCAGACTTCAAGTAGTACATCGTAAAACTTCTTCACAAATTTGCAGGTCATTTAGGACTTGAACATTAATCTAATCCAATCTAACACCTCTCTCATCCGACAGAGCCATTCCAGTTTCGTTGTGATATTTTAACGGCGCATCGACTACTGCTACTTATGCTAACTTGCGCTCTTACCACTATGCCCTTGGTTTGTATCGTCTGGGAAACATTTCCCCAACATATAGCCGTGCGATTGGGCGAAGATTCGAACTGTACTCATGAAGGCAGACACTCTTACCACTAACTACTTCATCGAGCCACGTTGTCTGAGGAACACACGCACGTTTAAAACCGATATACATGGATTCCTAGAAAATTCTAACCTTCTTCACAAGTTTGGAGAACAATTGGCACTGAAAGTTTCATTGAATTTAATTTAGTCCAGAACTTCTTTCATTAGAGGGAGCCTTCGCCGTTTCGTCGGGAGATTTTAGTTGCGTATCCACGGCTGCTGCTTGCCCTAAAATGCCCACTCACCCCTATGCCTTTGGTTTGTATCGTCTGGGAAACATTTCCCCAATATATAGCCGTGAGGGACACACGCACATTTAAAACCGATATACATGGATTCCTAGAAAATTCTAACCTTCTTCACAAGTTTGGAGGACAATTGGCACTGAAAGATTCATTTAATCTAATCTAGTCCAGAGATTCTCTCATTAGAAGGAGTCTTCGCCGGCGCTTGCGTTAAAATGCGCTCTTACCACTATACTCCTGGTTTGTATGCTTTGCGAAACATTTACCCAACATATAGCTGCCCAATCTGGCGGATATGTGAACTCTACTCACGTTAGCAGACACTCTTACCACTGCTTGTGGTCTGAGGAATATTTCGAGTAAAAATATGAAATTCAGGAAGCACTAACGAACTTTTTACTTTGTAAATCTATGAGGAGATGAAATTTTTTATGCTGGTGCTGCTTTAAGGCAAGATAATCATTACACCAGTTTGGACGAATGGTTTCCAATCAAGGTTGTGCATTTCCTTCGACTAGAGAGTAGTCCCAAATAGAAAATAGAACGATTAAAACTCATTGAATACTTCTAATTTAAAGTGGTATGCACGTATCGCAAATTTTTCCACTTTATTACTTGCGATTCCTTATTCGAAAATAGAACGTTTTATTTTTATTACATAGTACTTAAACAAGTTCGAGTATTCAAGCGACAAAAAGAAAACACGAAGAAAGGCGGAAAGAGGAGAAACTTTCGAACGAATTTAACAGGTAAACTGCAATTTGAAACTTCGACTCTAGCAGACGTTAAATAAGAAGAAGCCGGGATGGAATACAGGCTCGCTAATTTTCGTAATTTCTACTTGATTTGTTGGAGGGAATATCATCTTTTAAAAGTTTCGAAATTAGATGTTATAATTTGAGGAGGAGGAATTTCTTTTTACGAGTAAAGTGGAGCGGGCTATTAATGCAGAGGACGACTTACATAAATCGATACGAATCCCCACTTGTTCGCAGGTTGTAAATCATCAAACATCACACTCATTCACCGAGTAATATTTAATTAGATTTTGTTAGTGGGAAAACAGAAGCAGAACCCGACGAATGGTCCGGTTTAGTTTTGTCGCCTCCACCAACCAGAGCGTTTTTAATAAAATAAACGCTAAGACGTTGGTCGCAGCAACATGCTATTTCTATTAGGGTATTTGAGACGTGACCAGAAAGGCAAGTAATTAGTTTTATGGCGCCAGCTGTCCTATGAACGCCGCTATATAGTGGTTCTGCGAATTTGACGTTAACAATTGAGACTACAGTTATATCATTGAGTCTGAGAATCCGCACATACAGCGCCCAAGTGACGCTTTCTTGCCCGGGCACAAAAGGAAAAGCCCCGGATGTCATTTAATGGTGTTAAGGCATATATCTCGCCAATATAAAACAGAAAGAAAAAAAGGGATATATATTAAAATTTATATTTTATTTCTGCTTCTCTTCTCCGTAAATATACGACGATATATTTTGCTTTTTATTTTCTCCATTCTATATGATGTTATTTTTTTATTCGATTTTTCACTTCTTTAAATATTGTTTAGTTTGATCCTTTAGATTTAACATATCGCTAGCGATACCAGGATTCCTTTCTTGTCGAAATTACTGTAAACGCCAAATTAGATAGCGAGTTTTATTGTTTGTTTAGTGGAACTATAAGGGGATCCTATATTAGCTCCCCCAACCTTTCTAAGCACTAAATTCCGAAGTATATTGTCAGCAATTGAAAGCTTTTCCAATTTGGTTGGCAGTTTCTCAGGCCTCATCTGTTCCAGTTTTTTCGCCAATAATGATGAAGATTTCTTCGAAAACGGGATCATGAAAGTAGCAATCTTGGTTATTTCTCCGAATAGTCTTCTTCAATAGGATAAGAATCGGACTTTGTGGATGCGAGAAGCACCAATATAGGATTAATGCTTTGAATTCCCAGAATGCGGAAAATCTCCTCAAGAAAAGTTCCCCGCGTAAGCAACCTAGGTAGGCAATCTAATTATTGCCTACTTTTATTACAAATTCTTCTTGGCAGCTTCGCATCTGACGTTGCCACTTATGTTAGTGGGCACTCTTACCACCCCACCAATATTCCTCAGATCAGACTGCTTTATGGAGCGAGTGGTAAGAACGCTTCGTAAATTAAGTAGCGGAGTTGGAATCTCTCGACGGGGTCTTCCATCTCATAATTATGCTCGAAATATATTTCCCAAACTACACAACTGATTGGTTGGGTGGTTAGAGTGCCTACTGACGTAAGTGGCAACTTCAGATGCGAAACTAGAATTTCCTGGCCAACAAAATTAGATAATAATTAGATTCTCTACCTTGGTTGCATACGTGAGGAACTTTTCGGGAGCAGATTTACCACTGTGTCTTTAATTTGTTTTAAAACCTTTGCAAGTCTGAGGTCTCCCTAGCATAGGAAATGCGGATCTGTGTCGTGGACGATCAGTTGGATTAATAAACAAAAGAAACACGAAAGCATGACTGCATTTCCTGCATTCATTTTGGAATCAGATTTCCATCCCTAATGCGGAAGAAACGGTTTCGTTAAGGGTGTTAGCTAATCGCTCTTACCACTGCGGCTATCAAATTATATTATTTTAGTTTATACTTATTGGTCGATGTCATCTGTTTTAATTTGATTCTCGCGACTTGCTGCAATAAGGATTCTCAATTAAAAAAAAGAACAAAAACATAATCCAATTTTAAAACGAGATTGTTGACACCGTCCATTCTACTGTATATTTCTCCCTAGTCGGAGTTTTTGTTGTCGTGCCAGCATTGTAGCGGTTTTAACGGTAACGGCAGTACACCTTCCATGAAATAGAAGTGTAAAAGTTTTATAAATTTGTGAAATTTTTAGCAGGCAACGGCGATTATACGTCGGTGGTGACTAGCGCTGTCAAACGAGGCGTAGTTATTTCAATAGCAATAGCAGAGAGTCTGCGGTCAGACCGTGCGGACCGCGCGGTCGAATAAAAGTTGGCTGATTTCGTTCACATTTCGCACTGACAACTGATATGAGACGACAAAGGGAGAGAATTGAATTACAGAGCACGATTTGGCCGGGTATTCGATTGACAAAGCGGCAGGGCTCAAATGACGATTTGTCGCAGAGTTAACTAACACGATATAATGCCCAATGTATATTGTTTATATACTAAAAAGAACGCAGCCTGTAAAGCACATCAATCGTCGCGAAATAATGATACCAATATCTCGCGGCGAACATAAACTTGATCTATAGATTCATTTTTAACGCGTTATCAACCCTCGATAAACCTCCAACATAGATAATTAACCGCTGACAGAATGGTACATTACTGCTAATTGGTTTCATGAGACGAAGATAACTATACAAATAGAATTCCAGAAGTGTTAGCCTATAAAGTTGAGGGGAGAATTCCTAAAACTTCTTCGGTTAGTTCGGAATATTCAATTAATTCCAACCCTTACGGGTTCGCTATTTTCTTTTTAAATTTAATATTGCGTCTTTTGAGATATTTCCTCCGCAATATGTGTATAGCTGCAAACAAAGCCGGATTTCCCGTTCGTATCATATTGAAAATTGCCCGGAATTTTCTCCTATCCTGTTTCATTTTTAAAGGGTTCTGATATGGATAAGTTCCATTCTGGTAATTTTCAGTATCGATCTGCCGTGGTGTCAAGTTACTTATACTGCTTTGCATATGCGATTGGGATAGGCAAAGTGAGGAGGAGCTTTATTCTGAAAATCGTTAGAACATTGCATATTGATGGGGGCTGAAATACAGACACACATGGAGGGTGTATGTATGTATGTATGTATGTATGTACATACGTGCAAATATATAGTAAATTTTCAATATTGAATGGCCGGACGACTAAATGTATTTATGCAAAGGGATGTGTACTACATATAAATTGATATGAAGAGAATGGGGGCCGCGACTGTTAAAGGGAAGTGTCACAGTTAGTGCTTAGATCGTTCCAGGAATATATGCAAATTGTACACGATACTATTCAAATTGCGAATTCCAATATTCATAGCCTAGTTTAACACGACGAAACAGTCCTCCGCTGCAATGAAGATCTATTACTTAAATTTAATATTAGCGATAAAATCTATAGATCCAAAAAAACGCTGGGGTCCGGAAATAAAGTGGTTGAATTTCTCCGGGTAAGGAGGTTCAAATTGTGCGTATTGCAGATGTCGACAGCGACCATTAGATGGAACGATGAAAATAAAAGGGAAAGAGCATTCTCCTATATAAGACATGGTAAGCTAAGACTTGAAACAAAAGTGAAACCGACGGTAAAGGGGTGCCGTGCGGAGAAGGTTATGAGATGTTTGCCTAACAGAACTTTATTGGCTTTTAAAACCGAATGTAATTAAAATGTAAAGGATCGTGCGGTGTTGCTCTTTCTTGCTGTTCAGATGGCAAAGTTCACCTCTCGGCTCCGCTTTATCGAGGGTTAATGATGTAATTAGACGTTACGTTTAGTTTTCTATTTTTGGAAGCATTTATTATGAAACATCTTAACGCCCTAACGTTAGATATACATTTTTTCACCCATTCCCCGAGTTAATTACTCACAAATTACTGCATGCTAGGAACTGCTTATCAATATCAAATGTTTGTAAAGTCATCAGTCATTCCCATCGCTGAGAAATCTTGCTTTAGAAGGAAACCGGTGATTAATAGCTTTTACCTAATCAGTCGCTCCACTGATTTTCATTAAAACCATTTTGTGTAAGTCCTGTTAATGAATATCTTTTGACGAAAAAAAAATGTTTTCTTACGCTGTCTCATATTTCATTTTTTTAATAATTAAAAGCGTAGGTTTCTGGATGTATTTCCAAGCAAATCCGCAGTGTCTCTTGCAGGTTTTTATTGATTGGCTGTAGATGTAAGAAGAAAAGAAAGCTGTTCCACTGCTTCTTCCTCTAGCTAGCATCAAACACAACTACACTGGAGATGTGAGCCATTTTGTAGTATAGCTAAATAGAAGACCTCACACTCGATCAACTCTCCAAAACACCAATAAAAAGTTTATTCCTTTCTGAGCTACTAAGACCAAATCCTAGCTGGATCTTAACCACCCCAAAGAAAATATTGGTCTTCTTCAGAAACTTATGAATCAATACCTGGTTAGCCCATTCCGATCTAATCCAACCAAGGCCATCAAGATTTTGCGTCTTAATAATAATAATAATAATAATAATAATAATAATAATAATAATAATAATAATAATAATAATGCTCTCCTCCTCACAAGTAGATTTAATTTTTTTTTTTAGAAGTACAAAGTGGTTCAAAGATCTTAGAAACGATAATCTTAAGCCCATCAAGCAAATTAACGAGCTAATTGTGGAGTATTTCAGAAATCAGAGACAGAGCAAACCGCAACAAACACAGACTTACATTGATGACTTTGGCTGCCACAAACGAATAAGAAGAATTTGAGCTGGTTTTGATAAGTAAAAGGCATCAACCACCTAACACCTCGCTTCTTTCTAGATATTAGCTGATTGGGTCTCGACTTTAAAGTTTATTTGAAGACGTAGATGGTGGAAGCACCTTCTTAAGACACACAGCAATGATTGAAACGAATCAGTGCAACTATGTTCCATCGCTTCTTCCATCAGCTAACGCATTTTCATGCAATGCTAAGCATATTATTCAATTATAAGAGTGACTCCTGAAGACTGTATGTAGTGCAAGTAAGATGCTCCCTTCCTCACAAGCAGATTTAATTTTTTTGTTTTTTTGGAAGTGCAAAGTGGTTCAAGGCTCTTAGAAACGATCATCTTACGCCCATCAAGCAAACTAACGAGCTAATTATGGAGTATTTCAGAAATCAGAGACGTGCAAACCACAACAAACACAGACTTACATTGATGACTTTGGCTGCCACAAACGAATAAGAAGAACTTGAACTGGTTTTGATAAGTAAAAGGCATCAACCACCTAACACCTCGCTTCTTTCTAGATATTAGATGATTCGATCTCGACTTTAAAGTTTATTTGAAGACGTAGATGGCGGAACCACCTTCTTAAGGCACGCAACAATAATTGAAACGGATCAGTGCCACTATGTTCCATCGTTTCTTCCATCAGCTAACACATTTTCATGCAATCCTAAGCATATTATTCAATTATAAGAGTGACTCCTGAAGACTGTATGTAGTGCAAGTAAGATGCTCCCCTCCTCACAAGCAGATTTAATTTTTTTTTAGAAGTGCAAAGTGGATTTTGATATGTAGAAGGCATCAACCACATCATATATAGCTGCTTTCGAGGTGTTATGCAGATGAATCCAGACTGTACGACTATTCGAAGACGTGCACAAAAAAGGAACACCTTCTGAAGACATTCCAGTAAATGTTTTTCAGACTTTCCTCCTTCAATTTTGCATTTTGACGCTCCTAATTCTCCCGTTCAAACTGTTTCTTTTTAAGTCGAAGCTTGGTGCTCTTTGATCCTTTAGTTAGTTTAGTTAATCACCAGCCCCCAGAATATTAAGATGTCCTAACTTGACTTCCGATGTCCTCTTCCCCAAAAAGGGCTTCCATCTTCATGTACAGGAGCAAGAAAATGAGATATTATAGTGGTTTAATCGTTGAGGCTGGACAGGCTCGAATTGCACCAAAAATTTAGACTAAGTATGAGAAGTGCAAAGTGGTTCTAAGTTTTGGGAAATGTAATGTTGAGCCCACCAAGCAAAAATGGTGAAGTACCAGCAAAAGGACGAGGTGTTAGTTGATTGGGTGTCTCAACTATGAAGCCAGTTCAAAGACGAGGATGAAAGGAAGACTTTTTGAAGTAAAAAAAATTACAAACTCGTTTGGTGTATGGTCCTAGTTGTTTAAATCGGTATATCATTGATAAAAGCCACATTTTCTGTAAATAATTCGAAGTAAAATGTCAATTTTTCGCTGAATTATTTCCTCTAGTTGGTGTATCGTTTGCTTTACGCTTCGCTAAGCCCTCTATATACACATACGATATACATAATCGCCTATATCTCGTTATATATGTGTATATATAAAAAAATTCTTCCAGGTAATTGGAAAACAATACGCTGCATTAGTAAAATGTCACATGAGACATTATTGAAAGTTCAAGCAGATATCGGCCAATATCCCTAATTCACTTTTCTCTACATTTTACAACAATTACAACAAAAATAAATAATGCAGCTTCGAAAATATGCTCGCCAAACATATCAGATATATTACACCCCTATAAATTTCTCGGGGTTTAGAAACTGTAGTTCCAAGTTTAAGGGTGAGTTACACTAGAATTTAAATAGAATCCTAAATGTAAAGCTCTCCTGTATATAGAAGAGGAAACTGAACCCATATGGAGAGGAGGCTGGAAAAAAAGAAAGACAGGAGCGAAGTGAGCAGGTGCTATCGTTATCTGACAGTAGTCTCTGCCGCAGTGTTTTGATATTCAGACACAAACGAATCGTTTTGAATGAAAAGAGAACAGTACAGGAAAGAGACGAGGAAAATGGCTTCCCTTCGCCCCCATATAACGTTACAACGACACCGTATGCGCTCCATTGAAATATACCGTCGGTACTTGAGTTTTATTACCCCCTGGCAAAAGCAGAAATTCAACCACTTAAATACATAGTCGAAAATCAAACTCATCCAGGGAAGTTTCTTTCTTACGCACAATACAAGGGAAGTGAATCGGGGGACTGCCTGATCAAATTGTTCCGACTTCTTCGGTATTTCCCTTGCTGAGTAAGTGACGGTATGTATTCGTTTTACGATTTTCTGCTTAGATTTCGCGACAATCGAAAATGTTTTAATAAATCATACCTACCCAGATTTTCGCCCCCGTTCGCCGAAGTATTCGAAGGGAAGGGGGCGCTCTATACCTCGACACGTCGATCAAGATCCTAATTTATCGCAAATGGGAGCATTGAAGTATTCAATAGTGTGTGTGTGCGTGGATTTACTTGATTTACTAATGAAGGGCGCAAAAAAAATTGAACCCCTCCATAATCGTGGACCATACATCATATCCGTCAGTCATAACACGAAACCATGTGTGTGTATATTGCTGCAGCAGGGAAAAGACAAGGAGAAGGTTAACAAAAACATTACCACCACCACTACTTCCAGTGGATGGCATGAATTGTAGCTGGGTAGTTGTATCCTCCGCCAGGAAACCACAATAGAAGCACAAGGGATGTACTTGTAGAATGACAAAAAACTGTCAGGCAAGAAACAATGTATGTCTTTCTAAATATATAGCCTATGGTCTGATGAAGGTTTCGTAGGTTTAGATGCGCTCTATAACGCATCGGTCTACGCCCTTACGAGGGGCTTCAGGGTGTGTGTGTTCTCTCAGCGGTAAACGCACGAGAAATATATATTTAATTCTATTATTACTTGCGCTAGAATTTTGATTATTATCGGGAATACTTGTAAACATTCTTACAACGTTTCGTTAAAATCATTGAACATTCCTCCATTTTTCTTGGTAGTCTTCATTCTTTGGATTTCCCAAGAAAAAAGTCCATGCTTTCAGGTCTAAATCATTGAATCATCTTCGAACAGGTTGCTAACTTGTGGACCAACAAGCATTTCTTTGCAAATTTTCCCATAAGACAGCTTTGGAAACTTTAGTGTTTGGACAAACTGGTTCATCGATCCTAATTTTATGTGAAGAGGGGGATAGAATCACCAAATTAGAATCCAAATTTCCTCACAGTCCAACTAATAAAGGAATTACCTTGAGGTCACCATAGGTTTTCCAAAAATGATTTGAGTATTGAATCAAATTTAATATGATGCAAACGTTTCTTGGCTTCAAGTTATCTAGCTTTGACGTTTCTTTTCATTGAAGACGCGGCAATCTGAAACGTTGGATTCGAACCTCGTTTCATACAAAAGTCAATTTAGATCAAAGCAGTAACAGAAATTTCTTTTAATTTTGTAATCCTCTTCCATTAAACCCAAATTTCATACCTAGTCTTTAAGGGCTGATCTGGTAATGAGATGTGGTACGTTTAAAGGAACATACATCAGATCATCCATGGAAATGGCTGTCTTAACTCCTTCTTTACAGTCTTTTGCCTAACCCCTCAATTCCAAATTTTCAAAATTTAATACATCCTTTGTTTATCCCATGAAAACATCTATCCAACCCAAACTTTATCCTAGATGGAGACGCCATCCTCATTTCCCGACTTACTTGGAGGGGGGTTGGAGAAATTTCTGCCAGTACTAGAAACAAAAACTTCACGAAATCCAACCATTTCATTCGTTTCTTCTTAAATCGTTGGATAAAATAAAAGACTTCCAAATGAGAACTTATCAGAATTAAAAAAAAGCCAACTGCTCCATTGCAATCATTTAGTAAATCAGATTGAAGGCATGTCACTGGTTATAGACGAAATTTCTAAATACTTATCCAGTCCTAGCTTTGAGGTATGCATACAGAATTTCCAAAACTTAACCTGATCGCGGTATATTTTTGGCAAAAAGGTAAAGGAAGAAAGAGGAAGAAGGCGGCTGAAGCCTCAAATGATCCTCTGCAGGTCCTTGACTAATGCTAGATCCACATCCATATGCGTTTCAATAGTATTGTGACCAAAAATAAAGAAAAAGACAACAGAAACGCAGAAACTACAGAGATTTGACTTCTCAACCATGACACTGCAATGAAGGTCTTGTTAGATCAGATTTCAAAGTGAAAACGGAAGAAGTAATATGTGCCATTGGGTTGGAACCAAATGACGTCTTCAAATCAGAAGACTTAATGGCTCATTTTCAAATTCTACAAAGACTAGCGGAGTTTTGGAGGCAGAAACACATATTATTTGGTCATATTACTGAACTGCTCGCCTATCTCACAGACACAAACAAGAACAACAATATTTGCGAAATCCCCCTTACAGTTCAGATAATAAGGAAATTACCTTAAGGTCACCACAGATTTTTCAAAAATAATTTAAGTATTGAATGAAATTTAATATGATGCAAACGTTTCTTTTGTGTTCTGAAACTTTGGATTCGATCCTCTTTTCAAACAAAAGTCCATTTAGATCAAAGCAGTAACAGAAATTTTATTCAACTTTGTAAAAGGAGCTAAAATTTGTGATTTCTCTTCGATTAAACCCAAATCCCATATCTAGTCTTTAAAGGCAGATGGGGTAATGAGACGTGGTTCGTTAAAAGGAGCATACATCACATCACTTGAAAGTCACACATTAAAAACATCCTCCACCGTGGAATTTGCAAAAGAATTTGAATCCATTGAAGTTGGAAGCTCACAATCACCTAACCGTCTTCTATCTGACTTTGATGTTCTTCTTCTCTAGAAATTTCTTTAATCTCTCTCTCGCATCAGCAATAAAAGGTAGGTGAGCATACCCAGCTTGATCTGGTGTTGCTTGGCTATCCTTCTTGGTTGCACGGTCTCTTAATATTTCTCTAGATTTATATCCATTCTTGGCCAACACGTTTGTGATAGGTAGACTCTCTTCTGGCCAATTCTTTTGATCACTAATCTTGTCTGCTCGTCGTATCGTGAAGAGTGATTTTTTCTGTGGAGGGTGGCCTTCTTTCCATAGACACTGTATCCAAGAAGGGTAGGCAGCCATCTTCCCCAATTTCCTTCGTGAAGCTAATTTGAGGACCAGCTATTTATGTGATTCAGGAAGTCTCGTAGTGCTTCCATCCTATGTGACTATATTATGAAGGTGGCGCAGCATCTGGGCTTTTCCTCAATCGTTCGTATGGTCTCGTCTTCAAATGCTTCCATGAAGTTGTCACCAGCCACCGCTGATCATGGAGATCCCATTGCAGCGCCACTCTTTCAGCCAAAACAGTTCAATTAGAAACGAATTTAAATTTTACAATAAAAAAATGCAAATCCCATCCAAGTTTATGAGGGGTAGCTCGCTAATTGAAAGCCGCGGATACATTAATAAATTAACAATTTTATTAACGCAATCGAGGCACTCCTGCGCGAAATATAAAATGCGCCCGCGTACCCCTTTCTGCCGATGCTCCGAGACTGGAAACATCAACGCATTGTCCTCTTTAGGAGCACCGCACCGAGAATTTAATCTAATAACTAATTAAGAGAACAAAAGTAAAAGTCGGAAAATGGCTTAATCAAAGGAGACTCGCTGGGGTTCCCTTTCCCCCAAAATACGGGAATTAATTTCTTCAAACTACGACTTTGCTAGTCAAATTAAAAAACACTGTCAAAATCAGCTGTCAGGCTTGCTGCATAGTTATGAATTCGAGATTTACTTATTAAAGGAAAGGGGGCTGTTGGTGAGGACGACATTTGGCGTGGAAGACACTACATTCTCGAGGCACGAAGGAATATTAAGGCGTTTAATGTTGGGAGTGTTGGAGGTTAAATATATGACGAATCAATGTGGAAATGCAAAGGGTTAAAGCGGTGGTATAGAAGGGTGTCCGGAAATTATTACTTTACAAGAAGTAATTAGATTATAACTAGCTCCGAGGATTGTAAGGTTAGGTACAGAATTTACACCTAATACACTATGGGCTGACTTTAGTAATTACCCTGTTAGTCACCCTTTGTACGGAACGATTGACTCCCATGGTGTATCGATTAAATATATATCCAATTCGAAGTTTTCGGTAAGCAATATAGAAGAAGCAGGTAGCGGAAACAAATTATAAGTAAATAAACAAGTTGTCTCATCTCACCCTATAAAAAAAGTTATATTATCTTAAATGCTCCATCTAAAGTATTAAGTTAAGCAGTAGGATCCCCTCAGTTCGGAGGCAGTTTTCTTAACTTTTTAACGAAATTGTTGAAATTTGTATTCCCGGCGGAGACTAAGTAGGGGGTTTAGATTTTCCGATGTTGTATAACCGTAAGAGAGCGCTTTAAGGGTTATTCACTACTTAAGTTGGCGTAGTATGAGATATTAATTATATATTCATGAAAGGAGACAGCATTCCACGAAGGGGGCTATACTATAGAACATCCAAGTTTATGTCATCCAAGCTTCGAGGGTGGCCAAACTAGCTTTAGCGGAAAGTTCTTACTTTTTTATCAACTTATACCATGCTTGCACAATAAATTGCGTAAATTCGGCGTAGAAATATACGCTCGGCGTATAAGTGTACGCTCAATCTAGTAAAAATTAAAGGGTGTGAATGTGTCCGGAGCGAAAATTTTTTATTTTTATCAGTTTATACAGCACGTTCCTAAATTGTATCTATTATATGTGCGGCGTACCACAATACGCTTGGCGTACAACTATACGCTTAGCGTAGCAAAAATTATAATTATTTGTGCGGCGAAAACTAAACGCACTATACCACAGGAATCCGTTTAATGAAGATATCTGACGCAAACACACAACAAGGTAATGGATACGGTTAGAGCAAAGATCCCTAGTAAACATATTAGGGTGAGTACCGATCAGACATGTGATGTAATTGATAGATGCGTAATTAATATTGTCGTTGGTGTATTAAACCGAACCCATCCGCGGAACTATATATACATTTACGGATATATACCGACACTAGATTAGGCTGATTACTGAGAACTTCAGGGGGCGGAAAAAATATTGACCAGAAAGATATAAAATTTCGACGTCTCTCAAAGAATTTATGCGACTTCCAAATCGAACGAAAATATACGACGTGTACCAATGATTGTAAGTGATATTGCATGAAATAAAATTGCCTCCCAGCGTTTTAAAGACGATACACTCCCCTCTATAGCCCAACTAATTTTTGCCTCTCCGCCGAATATAATCCTTCAGACAACTTTCGAGTTTACTAAGCAACAAACTTCTCCACGAAAATTATTCGAAATTAAGCAATACGATGAAGAAGGACGAGGAAATCGTGGGGACAAGTTAAGGAAATGGATAACATATTACATCTTAAGAATCCTGACATGCAGTCCAACAGAAATTTCCGTATGCCAAGAATGTATTATCTCATTTAGTTGAAATTAATTTATGTGATGGAATGTCGGGGCCTCTCAATTTAGAACGGACGTATTCTCAGCGAGAAGAAGTGACTTTAACGCTCCGAAACTGCTCCGATTAAATTTGTAAAAATGATCCCAACGAATTCAAACAATCTAATTCAATCTTAAACCTTACCTTAGATGGGCTGCAATTCGAAGCGTGTAAATTGGTGCCTGTCATTGGTGCAGGTGCAAAATTCGGTACAGAAAACGGTACAAACAGCATTGGCGTAGCTGCAGTCGTAATCTGATTCAAATCAGTTGGATTATTAGGATCCCTACAGCTACAGGCTGTAACCAGTAGCTGCGGTGCTTGGACCCTTGCGGCAGCCGTATTGTCGGTTGAAGATTGCCCTTGAAAATGAGACGTTTCCGTGTGTCTATTTTGTTGCTGCTGTGGCTGTTGTTGCGGTTGTTGTTGTTGTTGGTGTTGGGGTACGGTGTAGGGTTGCGTTCTGTTTGTCGCAGCCACCCTGTTTCTAACAGGTCCTGTATTTTCTGTGACGCCGCGGGGTTTAAATACGGCGCAAGGGTACACGCCAACAAGGCTGTAACCCACAACCACCGGTGTGGGAGCCAATTTGTTTCAAATAATGATAAAATTAAAAAGAAAATTTACCCCTATCGCACAGTTTTTTAATGAGATCTGTATAAGTTAGAGTGGCACGAGATCTCACAACATCACAAGGACCTCACTGTAAACACACTCGAACACAACAGACACCAGCTGAAGACCACGCGGACGTCAGATTGATGCGTTGGAAAAGTTGCGTATACACTTTGTTGCTCATGTCACGTGGGCACAAACAGCGCAGGCGAAAGACGAGTTTGAAAACTTCTTGTAAACTCTCGATGAAGAAGTCTTCAGGATGCTATGCGACGGTTTTAGATTCGCGCGCCCTTCTTTTAGAATGCGTCAACCTTCGTAGTAGACGCGCTAGTGGATTGTGTTAAAAGGTAAGGCAGCACAGCAAGGGCTCGCGCTACAGCTGCCAGTCGCACGTTAAATAAGCAAGCAACTACAGAACAGAGCGGTTCAGACCGTTTTAGAGGATGGAGGCGGCAACGCTTGCTCGCCACGAGGCGGGCGTGTCACAGTCTCCCTGAAGCCCGAAGCTCTGGCGCGCAATCAATGAAATATACACTACAGAATACATACCGAGAAGAATCCACCATTTTAGTTTTCCTTTAACTCAACTAAAACTAACTTAAATTGCTCGCAACTACTTCCTAGAATCGACCGAAAGGTAAATTCGAAAAGTAACTCGGCCAAACCCCAAAAGTGGCAACGTTATTCGCAATACTGAAGAAGTTATTTCGATCCAATACAGACGAATAAAGTTACCGGAGATATTCGAAATATTTCTCATTACCTAAGGAGGAGGCTTCAACACTAAAGTTTCATCATACATTTCTCTGTTAGATAAAGGGAATTAGCTCATATAGCGTCGGAACCTTAAATTTTGGAAATTTCGACGAGTGTCACCTATTATTGTCGCAATTCGTCAATAGCGGTACGATGACCTCCAAAACTGGTCATTAATGACGAAATTTCCGACGTATTATTCTGTTATCAGGTTTTGAAACAAAGTTTGTGCGCCAGTTCTAGGTAATTTCGAATAAAGACGTATAAATGACGTACACCCACGATGCAATCAAGATATGCAACAATTTAAAGTTATTGATACGTCATTTATTAAACCAGTAACATACGACATGATGACGTCTAAAAGTGGTGATTGATGACGATATCTCGGACGTCATATTCTATCATTAGGTTTTGAGGCTAATTTTGAATAAAAACGTACACCGACTGAAAAGTCAAAACCTGTAGCAATTTCTAGTTGTTGATGACCAAAAAATGACGCACATTAGCACACTAACGTCATAATAATGTCGATTGTTCGTTAATCTCTATAGGATGACGTCTAAAAGTGGTGACTAGTGGAGATAATTTAAATATCATATTCTGACGTAAAATGTACGTCATATATAGGTCGGATTTGGGGTTTATTCCATTATTACACCAGTTGAGTGTAATTTTGACGTACAAATAGCACTAAAAAGTCAATACGTGTAGCAATTTCTAGTTGTTAATGACCAAAAAATGACGCACATTAACACACTAGCGTCATAATAAAGTCGATTGTTTGTTAATCTCTATATGATGACGTCTAAAAGTGGTGACTAATGAAGATAATTCAAATATCATATCCTGACGTAAAATGTACGTCATATATAGGTCGGATTTGGGGTATATTCCATTATTACACAAGTTGAGGCTAATTTTGACGTACAAATAGCCTGCATCCAATGCATAAACTTATATAACGTCGTAGAATTGGAATGACTGAAAAATGACATCAGTTTGACGTACCACACCGAATATTTTTGACAATTTCGTCGATAATAGCATCATCGCAACATCGTTTTATTAATACTGCAAAATATATCTTGTGTCGACGTTTGAAAATGTCAACACCACACGAGTGACAAACACACCTTTAACGAAAAAAAAAAAAAACATCCGCACGTATAAAGCTAAAACGTTTGTAAACTACTCCGACAATGAAAGACAAGAAAGAGGAAGACGCTGAACAATGCACGGTACGAAGGGATGTTGTGTTATATAGTGGTGTACAGTGGTCGATATGAATGCTGTAAAAGCAAACATATAACGAGCGTGACATAGACACATCAAAGATATTTGAGAATCCCTCGTGTATACTTCCTACGTTTGCATTACAAAGTAGTTGCCTTCTTTTTTATATACTATGTAGCCGTCCAAAAGGGTTTCTGCCTCTTGAGTTATTAATAGAGCTTGTACTGAGTGGATTTCCACGTTTCACGCATGATAATCCATAGCGGGATTACAAAAATTTTATGGCTAATCCTCGTATATCACATCTTAATTAAATCTAGAATCTTTTTGTATCATTTCCAATAACATAAGTATCTAATCTTTCCTCGTGATCATCTTTCAATTCATCGTCGATTAACGTTTTTCCACTCCACCCACTCAGTTTTCACGCGGATGAGGTTCAGCCCGCCCTGTAGGTTTTCCGATTTCCTCCCCGAAAGTTTTTTTTTACTTTATATTCATCGTTTTCTTTTAACCGTTTCCATTTAAAGCGTGTGATCTCGATGACTGCGACAGATTGAGGGGCCTGTTCCGCTCTCGCAAGACAGGACAAGGCAACGGGGGCCGGGGGTTGAACGGGGCCCCAACGAGGCCAAAACGGGAGGGAAAAAAACTGTCTAGAGTGTAAAACGTGAAAAGGAAGAGAAGCAAATTGATTGCATTTGTCGAAACACCGAAACGACTATAGGACTACTCACTAGGGCTTCTCGGCTGGGGCGGCGGTGGTAGGGGGAGACGATACAGTAACGCGGAGGCCCTCTATACTAAAATAATAAATTGTGTGAGACTGAAATAATTTAAAGCTGTTAATCCTTGCATGGCAGGAGCCGCTGTAGAAGCTCGAATAATTCTATATAACTGTTCGGCGATATCTGACCACCGAAGTTTGTACAGAGAATGTATGTATTCTCTCCCTGGCCGATTCTCAGAGTTGGCCAGAGCCATTGTTTTAATCAAATTATTTAAATATAAGCCAGGATTTGAGTGTATCTATTGTATTGCTCCTGGTGATTATCTAATAGGATCGAATATACAGTTCTTGTCTTTTAACACTGGTATGCCGCAGGACTCGAACTTAGGACCGTTATTCTTACCAATTTAATTAAAAGTAATGTAAATTAGCCGATTAATCTGGTAAAATCTACAGGCTGTTCTGGATAAACTTGACAGAATATTTGCCCCATATTTTGCCCCTGTCAAAATAAAGAGGTTATGGTCGCTGCTCAAGCAGAATTTGTTGAAAATCTGAAGAGGAAAGTGCTGGAGAAGTCTGGCGTCGGAATTCAAGCTTTGTTGCGTGAATTAAATGTTTAAGCCTCTGGTCAATGAAGACCGCTATTTTTCGGACTATAACCGTCGCAGACGTCAACTTGTCACAGAAAAGCAGATGAGAAAAATTTTTGCCAAGATGATGGAATACCAGATGGCTTGCAAATTTCTCCGAACTGTTATGGTTGAGATGTGATGGATAACAAAGGCAGCCAATGATAGGCCATCTGTATGGCCTCAGGGATAAATCAAAAATGGTTGTCAGCCAATTTTTGCTGTGTTAGTTCTAAAGTTTGGCCTCTGAATTCCGCAGATCTTAACCGAATGGAGGATTATGGGTTGAGAGCTCGTGAGAAAGACACCAACTGCTGTGCCAACACTACAAAGGCTGAAAATTAATTGACAAAATTAAAGCAGGTTTTCCCTTCGCTGATTTATTCACCTTATAAAGACGTGGGGCGATGCCAAAACCACTCGGTAGGAATGAAATGAAGAGGACAATGAGAGAGTGTCACTCTTAGAATGATAATGTTGATGTAGGTTTCCAGATTTGTACAGATGACTGGTCTCTTCAGCAAAAAGCAATCTCAATTCACAACATTCTACCGTTTTTCTGGCGAAGGGTGGGCCTCTTCGATAACCTTGCAATTCGCCATTAGAATTATGACAAGAAACATTTATCTGGTTAAATCTACAGGGTCTTCTGGATAAATTTGACAGAATATTTGCCCCAGCCGTCAAAATAAGGTTATGGTCGCGGCTCAAGCAGAATTTGTTGAAAATCTGGAGAGGAAAGTGCTGGAGAAGTCTGGCATCGGAATTTATGTCACGTGAATTGGATGTTTAACCCTCCACTCAATGAAGACCTTTGCTACTTCTCGTACTATAACCGTCGCAGAGGTCAACTTGTCACAGAAAAGCAGATGAGAAAAATGTTTGCCAAGATGATGGAATACCAGATGGGTTGCAAATTTCCCCGAACTGTTATAGATGATATGTGATGGATAACAAAGGCAGCCAATAATAGGCCATCTGTATGGCCATAGAGATAAGTCAAAGATGGTTGTCAGCCAATTTTTGCTATGTCAGTTCTAAAGTTTTGCCTCCGAATTCCGCAGATCTTAGCCCAATGGAGGATTATGTATGGAAAGCTCGTGAGAAAGACACCAACTGCTGTGCCAACACTATAAAGGCCGAAAATTAATTGACAAAATTAAAGCAGTTTTTGGGAAAGCTCCAAATTTATCCCGATCACCATGTATATGCAACTCCCTTCGCTGATTTATTCACCTTATAAAGACGTGGGGCGACGCCAAAACCACTCGGTAGGAATGAAATGAAGAGGAAAATGAGAGGGTGTCGCTCTTAGGATTTAAAGGAATCCTTTACGATCCCACACACCCTAACAAATTAGATTAATTTGATTTCAATAAAAATTAAAGTTTAATTTGTGTTAAACACGTGTCGAACGTGGAACGGTGTTATCAAGGCGTGACGATTATCTCGTCTAGATTCGCGCGAAACTTAAATCATGTTCATCTACACATTATAGTTGTACACTTCATTTAACTTTGTTACTTTGTTGTAATTGTTGTGTATGGAATGCCCTAGATTCCGCCGTCTCAAATGCTGTCTTCGATTTCAATTATCTTAATTTTAGCACGTCCTTAGCAGGAACCCTTCTATTAATCTCTATATAGTGTGCGTATATATAGACAGGATGATGAAATTTTATTGGATGAGAGTCAAGAAGCAATTCCGTCAAAATTAAACGCTTTTGATTGTCCGTATAAACTTTTATTATAATTTAAATTAGATACACTCGCGAAATAATATTAGAAAACAAGAAAATACTACCCTCCTTTCCTTGTCGTGGGAAATATTCCCCAATTCCAGAAAAGAAACACTTGACTTAATGTTGCATTCAATATTTAAGGGTAATTGATTCAATAGGAATGCTCATTCACAACGCACGGAACCGCCGTCCTTCCCCGTCCCCTTCCTTCCCTTCCTGTACCACCCCAGAAATCGAGTTATTTATATTATAATTAACTAAGAGTGCTGATTTCACTTGACAATAAAATTTAACGTGAAATGAAGGAGGAGGAAAGTTGGAAATTCGAAATCTGTCAAATAGATATAACGAAAAATGTAAATAAGACAGGGAGGAAAAAAATCGAGATCTGCTTTTGAAAGGCCGAGATCTATTGCTACTTTTTGAAGGAGAATTAATTTGGATTTCCTCCATCTTTTATTGATAATCTGTAAGTCAGAAGAGAATACCTAAAGTTGCTCACACATCTTTATGGGTATGTGTCAATATTGACCGAAACAAGTCAGCTTTCAGATGGAGGAGCTTTGGCGGAAGCGTCACTGGTTGCCAGCATTTAAAGATATATTGCCACAAAAGAAGGAAGAAGAATTTTGGATACCAACAAGAAGCTGATTGATATGTAGATGTAACCACCACTACCAAGACTACTAAGAATAGTCTTCGGAACGGCGATGCACAAGTTTGGTTAAGGCTCCAACATCCAGGAAAGACTCTACTAACACCAGAGGAACTCAAAGACGTAGAACCTAAATCAATCCTATGATGTCAGAACTACAAGCAATACAAAAGAAAAGGAAGACAAGCAGCTCTGATTCCTGGTTCACCATTTAAGAAAGATCCACACGGACCTTAATAAAAAAGAAACTTCAACTGGTCTTGCCCAAACCTACAACCTCCGATGCTATCTTTGGATCAAAATCAGAAGCCGAGCATATAAAACTGTTATAGCAAAACTTAAAGCTTCTAGCCACTCCCTCTTCCTCCCTCCCTGATATAAGTGAAGATTTCAGGATTTTACAAGGAATTAGCGAGCACTCAAAGGCCAAAAAGAGGATTTGGAGCAATCCATATCCATATCAGAGTTGAGGTAGCTGATAGCTGCAAAATAGAAGACATTACACGAAAAACCTCTTTCATGTAATGAAGAAAAAGACGATCTTCCTGTCATGTTGGTTGTTTGTAGATTCTGGGACTTCCACCAGTGCTCGATTTCGCTGGACAGATTTCGGATGCCACCTTGCCAGGAAATATGGTTGGTCATCACCAGCAAACCCAATTCAGCTTCATTAAATTTCATATCCAGGTTAAAAAAATCGAATTTGTCATAGGAGAAGGAGGAAGGAACGATCAGAATGTCTTTGCATATTGATAACCCCAACAGGAAAGAATTACTGCATAAGTTCAGTAGAAGACCTAATCGTCAATTCACACCCATTGAGACGTGCAAAAGATTTTGGGAAGTAAAACTTTTTGGGCAGCATTTGGTAGGTGCGTATAAACATAACCGCAAAAATGTTGATTTAGGCTTCCAGATTTATACAGATGCAAGCTGAATTCACAAAATTCTACCGTTTTTCTGGCGGGGGGTGGACCTCTTCGATAACCTTGCAATTCGCCATTAGGATTATAACAAGAAAAATTTATCTTGATAAATCTACACGGTCTCCTGGATAAATTTGACAGAATATTTGCCCCAGCGATCAAAATAAGGAGGTTATGGTCGCTGCTCAAGCAGAATTTTTTGAAAATGTGTAGAGAAAAGTGCTGGAGAAGTCTGGCATCGGAATTCATGTCGCGTGAATTGGATGTTTAAGCCTCTACTCAATAAAGACCTTTGCTACTTCTCACACTACAACCGTCGCAGAGGTCAAATTGTCACAGAAAAGCAGATGAGAAAAATGTTTGCCAAGATGATGGAATACCAGATGAGTTGCAAATTTCCCCGCACTGTTATAGTTGAGATGTGAGGGATAACAAAGGCAGCCAATAATAGGYCATCTGTATGGCCTCAGAGATAAGTCAAAAATAGTTGTCAGCYAATTTTTGYTATGTCAGTTCTAAAGTTTGGCCTCCGAATTCCGYAGATCTTAACCSAATGGAGGATTRTGKATKGAGAGCTCGTGAGAAAGACACCAACTGCTGTGCCAACACTACAAAAGCCGAAAATTAATTGACAAAATTAAAGCAGTTGGATGTTTAAGCCTYTACTCAATGAAGACCTTCGCTACTTCTCATACTACAACCGTCGCAGAGGTCAACTTGTCACAGAAAAGCAGATGAGAAAAATGTTTGCCAAGATGATGGAATACCAGATGGCTTGCAAATTTCCCCGACCTGTTATGGTTGCGATGTGATGGATAACAAAGGCAGCCAATAATAGATCATCTGTATGGCCTCAGAGATAAGTCAAAAATAGTTGTCAGCCAATTTTTGCTATGTCAGTTCTAAAGTTTGGCCTCCGAATT
>SMLS01058981.1:0-18528 GCA_004785975.1 Popillia japonica
ATAATCTCCGCAACTTTCAGAGTGTGTGCATACTAAGCCAATCGACGCCCAAAAAGCTCATGTGAAGCATACCCGAACCTACGCAAACAAGAAAATGTGATTTTTCTGGATCCTGAATTTAGAAAGAACAAATGCATGACGGATACTTTTCTTGGTTTTGACGTTTCGGCACTAATGTAAGTGACTTCTTCCGAAGCAAAGTGGGTATCTGGGGAAGGAGGAGGAGGGGGTGGAAGGTCCAGAAGGTCACGGTAACTCGACGTGTCAACCACGCTAGAGCCGAAAACCTTCTGACAGAGAGAGGCTGTTTTGCAGGGGTATATATGTATACGACTGTGCAGCGATACGGAACAGTGAGCTCTTGGCAACCATCGCCGCTATCGAGA
Organism: Popillia japonica; assembly: GCA_004785975.1. NCBI lineage: Eukaryota > Metazoa > Arthropoda > Insecta > Coleoptera > Scarabaeidae > Popillia > Popillia japonica. The sequence continues at coordinate 387 of SMLS01058981.1, forward strand.
TTCTGAGAATGTTTTAAATCTCTATCGCTTCCCTTATCTTTCGAGAAAGATAGTGTAGCGACTTACTTATGACAGATGTCTCACTAAAGCAAATTTTATGACCCATGTCGAGGAAATGTTCAGCTAAGGCTGAATGCGCTGAAGACCGCGTCTTAACGTTCGTTGATGCTCTTTGATCCTGGTTTGAATTGAGCGTCCGATTTCCCCAATGTAGATAAACTGAACCACAATCGCGGGGAATTTTATAGATGCCTTAATTTTTTTTTTATTTTAGGAGAGAGCATGACGGGAGTCGTTGGCTGAGCGAAGAATTTGAGAGATTTTGTTTATGGGTTTGAAATTAGTTTTGATGTTCTTCTTACGAAGAATTATGCCGATATGATCAGTAACGCCATGAATGAAGGAGAGAGCGGTTGTAATTTCATCACTGTTAGTTTGCGGTGTCTTTTTAGGGATTCGTGGATGACAGTACCTGTTGATGACCTTTTGTATATTGCTATATATCCATTGTGAAGAAGAGCGGTTTTGACATGTGTCGGTTCTTTGTTGATATCGGGGTGGGAAATTGAAAATGCTCGATGAACAAGGGAGCTGATAACTGATTGTTTTGTGCTGGATAATGATGTGAGTTGACGAGAAGGTATCGATCCGTATGCGTGCGTTTCCTATACACAGAGTGTTCTAAGTGACCATTTTGTACACGAGTAGCCAATACATCTAAAAAGATTATTTGTTTCAATCTCCATCGTGAATTTGATGTCACAGTGTTGACTGTTAAAAATCCAAGAAGGCTGGAAGGGCGTCTTTGCCATGAGGCTAGACGATGAACGTGTCATCATCATGACGGGTGATGTTTGCTTTGTTCAGACATTTATCATAAGTAAGTCGCTACACTATTTTCCTCGGAAGATAAGGGAAGCTATCGAGATTAAAAAACATCCTCAGAATCTTAATCGCGACGATAGTTACCAACTGTCTAGCCTTTGGAAACCGGTCCTTTCCGCTTCAACGGCCAGTGTTCACTGATCTGCATCGCTTTACAGTCGTGTTATATACCCCTGCAAAACAGCCTCTCCCTCTCTCAGAAGCTTACCGTGACCTTCTGGTACCCCAAGATACCTCCTTTTCTCCTGAAGAAGCCACTTACATTAGTGCCGAAACGTTGAATTTTTATTGTTTTTTTATTTTTTATTACACAAGCAATAATTACGTTTTCCTCGTTAGAATCCATTGTGCCTACGTAAAATTGACTATGGTACTAAGAGAAGCTGGTCGTTCTTTCGCAACACGACATGATCGATGCACGGTCGATACACCGCCGCACATCTGTGAATTGCCACAGTCTCATCGAAGTCCAACACGGTCCATGCATGACCCTATATGTGTGAATAAAGCTTTAGAGCCACAGCCAACGGCCATTGGTACTTCATAAGGTCGTAATATGATAGGTACTCTGGATATTTACACATGATCAAGAGCTTGGGAGTGATTATTTTACGATAGCAAATTTGGCACTGCTTAAGCTTACGGTAACAATGTTTAGAATGCTGAAGGAGTATATTTAATTGACTGCCTTAGTCGCATCCCGACAAATCTGGATTAGTCTTAGGAAGTAAACATTCTAAATACATTAGAGGACAAACTATGCCATAAATATAATTTATGGCATTCCCTTTTATCAGCAAAATATTGCGGGCCCCACAGAAGCTCTGTTCGCAGCAATTCACGATGGGTTCTGATTTTGAACTGATAATACAGTGATTTTTATTTATTTCCCAGATTGGAGGAATGTATTTGGGAGCCAGATTTGACAGCAACAGTGACGTCATAATGGCATTTCAAAAATTCCTCTGACAAAAATCCAGACTTTTTGAAAAAGTTGCCTCTCTATGTGTACTAAAACATGGAGAAATTAATTTCTTCGCGTGCAGTGTGATTATACAGAAAAGTAATCGTGTTTTGTATTCTAGGGACAATAAATGGTTGTACGTCCATGGTACATTTGTGTATTTTTACAGTTGTAGACACATATGATAAGAGTGATATTAAGTTTAGATGTAATATATCCCTGTGTTAAACTGTAATAAACGCCATTTAACAATGGACGCACACTCAAGTATTCGCTGAACAATTTGTGAGGCAATTAACTAGAACGTAACACTTCTGAAACGTTAGGGATAAATGAAAGTGGCCCACACTAGGACAAGGCATACACCTAAAGAAACACAACCAAATTTAACCTAACTATTTCTTTTACGATTCAGTACAAATTAAGTCACAGAATTTCGAACATATTTTAAAATCATTCGTACGAGAGAATCTATAAAAATGGTAATAGATATCGACAGATACCTAGATAGAGTAATTTCAATAAAGCTTTATAAGACAGAAGTTAGATTTGTACCATAACGTTAAATGGAATTTGGAGACACCGTCGCTCTAATAAATTAGTAATTATTGAAAGTTGTAGATTAATTAATAAACATATGCAATTTGTTGTTCATGCCTCAAGAAAACTATGTACTCCTAAAGAATTTATGAAATGTATGATTTGTTACATACAATTCTCAACTAAATAGGTATAGTAACTGAAACCGTAGTTTGTATCCGTTGTCTTTTTCGACTATTTGAGGAAGTTATAACTTTTTTGTTAGCAGTATATGCTACATGACATGGAAACTGCAACACCAAGAAGGGGTGCAAATTTTTTGATCAAACTTGGTAGAAACGTATAACTAGTCAAAGGCAATAATTGATTAAAATTTTAAAGAAAAAAAACAAAAGACTAACACAATTTAACATAATTTTTATTAATAATGTGTCGAGCCGCCCCTATTAGTTTCACACTCCCTCACTCTTCGTGGCATTGATTCGACTAGGTGGTCGATATCCTCTTGGGGTATGGTGTCCCAAGCAACGTGTAATTCATGCCGGAGAGCTATTAGTGTCTGCGGGGGATTGGCTAAATTCATAAGTTTTCGTGCCATAATGTCCCACACATGTTCTATTGGCGAGAGGTCGGGGGATTTCGGTGGCTATGGCAAGATTGGTTCCGGTTAAGGCGGTTTGCAATTTCTCTGTATGAAAAACCACCTTCTCGCAAATCAACAATTCGACCTCTGTCGAATTCGCTTAATTGGCGATAATTTCCACGTTGCCGCACTCTAGGCATAATAAAACTCTTTAAACACGTTAAACAAAGGTATAATAAGACAAAACCCGTTGAAATTAATTTGAAACAAACAATAAATACACCACACATTAATGTCAGCGAAAACTGAATGAAGTGTCAGATGTGCCATGACCACTTGATCTATCGCAACAAGATTTTAATCAATTATTGCCTTTGACTAGTTATACGTTTCTACCAAGTTTGGTCAAAAAATTCGCCCCCCTTCTTGGTGTTGCAGTTTCCATGTCATGCAGTATATGCAATATTCAAATTCGACCCAATTCGAAACGGAGCATTCACGGGAATTATATCACACTACAATGTTTTCCTTCATTTACCGAATTAAGACAATGTTACAGAAGCTGTCCGTTTAGTTCACTTTAACGCCCGTCTGTATGTAAATAAACCTAGTATACAATTTCGTCAGTATACATAATTGAATTGTGTCGTTGCTATTTTTACTTCAGACCGTGAAAATGCTCTTTACGTTTAAACGCTGTTAATTACAACTTGATGAAATTTGCAAGAGATCCTCGAGTAGAATGAAGGAATAGTGCCTAAACATTTGCATAATTGCACCAATACAGACAGGTTGATTAAAGTTAGTTAAGTACTATTGCACTGTCGGGCAGTGTTTTTTCCCTGCTTAGATTATGTAATTGAGGGAAGGTTTCAACATCGCAGTTTCTAGCTATTTAAGAATATAATATTATTATGATATTGCCTATAATAAAAGATCAACATAATTTAACTATTATTTTTTTGTATTTCGATATGGTTTTGTAATTCATGCGCATTCACATATGAATTATATCAATCAGCATAGTTTCCACAAAAGCAAGGGACATGTTAACATATTTTTTAACAACTAAATATGATTGAATCTATTAAACACCACACGCCATTTCTATACTTAACTGAATGAAGTATTTCCTTTGTGGATATGTAGAAGATTCTAGAGCTATGAGGTTTCTTAGAAGGTATTGCAAAATAGTATTGAGAATCTGGACCAACCATACAAATACATACGTACATATGAGAGACAAAATGCGTGGAAGAAAATAAAAACTTTTTAACTTTATTATAACTAAAATAATAATAATACCCATTTTCTCTTGCTGGCATGCTGCGTTATTAAACCTTACTGATCTCCTTTTTCATATCTCTTCTTAACGATAAAGATTACTAATATTACTTTTGTAAAATATCAAAAGAACTATCATAAATGAAGAGGTTGATGCCAAATATGTATACGAGAGCCACCTGAAGTCTATCCGTAATCGGCAAGAGATAGCGGACAAAGGTCGAAGTGGATTCATTTGTCGGATAGAGCAACCGTTTTTATAACAACTGTCAAAATTTTGGGCACCTTTTGTCAATATTTATATAAGAGTGTGTTTTGTGTAGCAAGTCAGGCGGTTTTGCAAAAGTGGATAAAATCAAATTTCATGCCGTGACAAAACATTTCTGGATGGTTGGGAAAACGGCCACAGAAATTCTAAATATTTTACTAGAGGTTCATGGTGAATCTACTCCATAATTTTCGATCATTTGCTTCTGTGAGCGAGTTCAAACGTGGCCGCACAGGCACAAGTAGTGAACCTCGTACTAGACGCCCAGAAGCCGCTACCAGCGATGAAATGGTTGACAAGATTCAAGATTTCGTGTTAGCCAATCCCCGATGGAAACTGATATAGCAGAGACTACAGGCATCTCAGAAGAACGTGTTGGGCGTACATTACACGAAATTTTGGCTATGAAAAAGCTGTCGGCGCGATGGGTACCGTGTTTGCTCACAACGGAGAAAAATGAAATCGGGTAACCGTTTCGGAGGAGCGTCTACCCAGGACTCAACGCAATCCAAGGGGGTTTCTACGACTACATACCGAAGACCAAGGAACAGTTCAAGCAGTGGATTTTTCCGGGCCAATCGGTCCCAAAGAAAGCAAAGATCATTCTATCAGCTGCGAAGGTCAGGGTGACCATTAGTAGTGATCCTCATCGATTATCTGTAGAAGAGAATAATGATCACGGGGCAATACTACAGTGATTTATTGACTCGATTCGATGCAGTATTGAAGGAGAAACGACCTCATTTGCAGTGGAGAAAAGTCAGGAGAAGGTCATCGCTACTATTTTGCAGACCTCGAAACATTCTAGTTTTCCGACGGCTTGAAGAGCCTAGGGCTCCTATTGAAAAGATGTATTGATCTTCGATGAGACTACATCGAAAAATAAAACTCAAGACCACACCAATACAATGTTTTTCTTGTCGATTCCAGAAACATTTGAAATCGCCCTCGTAAGAAACATTTTGTGAGCAATTAATAAAATGTAGTTACGGTTTGATCTACACGTTTCTAATCTTGCATAATTGTTTCAAAAAATTACACTATCATTTGCTTCCAATAAGAATTTTTCGTTCAAAGAAATCTAACTTGAAATAACTCGAGGATCTATTCAGTTTTTCTACCAATTACATATTCTTAATCAGCGAACAAGACCCAAACTTTTGTAGCTGCGGTTCTAACAGTATCAAACGTCCTCAAACTAACTTTAACGAACCTGTAAATAATGTAGTAGATCAGAGTGAATACAGCGAAATATTTAACGTACTTTTCAATTTATAGATAACGTGCTAAAGTAAAATTTGCATATTATTGGAAAACTTGTGAAGATAAACATTTAATTAACCACATGGAATCTTCCAGTAACTAACTTAGTTTTGTGTTACATACGAAAAATATCGACATTTTGCAATACATTTATGGGGCGATAGGGTTCAATGATACGGTTTAATTAAATTTTGGAACTAATATTATTCCATTTAAAGCGAGCATTTATGCTCTTAGAATTCGAAGTCCTCTAAATTCGAACAGTCAATAATACAATGGGGAAGGTATAATCTTATGAATGATATTGAATCAATTGCATTGAAAATTGTTATGTAAGGCAGTCAATTTAAAATTAGTCAGCTCTATGACCATTATCTGTTGCAAACACGATAAAGGATTCCATATTACAATATTTCCGTAACTGGCACATTACTTACACAGTTCTGTACAGTTCCTTTTAAGTTTTTATTATACTATTAATTTATAATTCAAAAAATATCGCGGCTATCCTATTAGCGACCACATTTTAACTTATGTATGTGGTCTTGATTTTTTGTTCACATTCAATCACGTCGAGAAATAAAATGAAACTAATTTGTGATAGTAGTGCTAGTTAAATATATTGTGTATTCGTAATGCCTCGTGTGGTAATGTTACAGCAATTTAGCAACATCTTTTGTACATAGACAAAAGCTAGTTCACACCTCTAGATGACGTTGCTGGTACTGACAGTGAGAATTGTGATAGAACCCCAGATCCATGGGTAACAAGATTTGCCTTAATTTTAGCAATTTAGAAGCAATTTAGAATAGACTATTTGGAGAAGCAGTAAGAACATGGCGCACAACTTCCTACGAAGTAAAAAATGGAAAACCACAGCGATTTTTAAAAACTACTACAATTTCCAAGCTTTAGACTGTAACGTGAGTCTCGAAAACACTTTTTGAATATACATATGGATTTAAACCCCAGAATCGTCACAATGTCATGTAATTTGTTACTAATATGGCCATACTTTGCGATGATTTGGTAAACTTGTATACATATAATTCATAGAAAATACTATATTGTTTTATATTTTAATATTTGCGATACTTTTACGCAAAATCTAAAACATGACAGTACTAGATGAGTATATATAGAGTTTTATCACTCTCGTACAAGTTTTGGCTCAATAACTTACGCACTTTGACGATGGTTGATTATCACGTATTATAAAAAATGTTCTCTCAGCTATCTACAATCGTTTTGGCAATTATATGACAGACGATCTTTTACGCAGTGGCATTAATGCACCATCTTTGGAAACCAGTTTAACGCATTTTTGTCATACTTAAATAATTGTTCATTGGGAGAGTTCGGATTTGTGTTGACATTTTGATAGAAAAAGATGTAGATAAATGAGTGTGTGTTTTCTTTTACATAAATATAAATTCACACCACATTTAATTAGTGTCAATTGCTAATCATACTTAGCAATTAAATTCTTATGTCGATTCTAGTTTAAACACTTTGCTTCTCAGTCCTAACCGTAGGTTTTAAAACGGCTGTCACTTTAAAACACAAGAAGGGGTAATAAAATTGATGGTGTATGGATTGACTCGGTTTAGAATTACATCGAAGAATTTCAAGTTGAGATTCCACATTTTGCAATGGATTATATCCAATTTAAGAAAACATGAATAGAACTCTAAAACTGTCTTCTGAATCAGATAGACTTTGAAAAAAATCAAGCAGCGGAGCAATGAAGAAGAGTACACCTCAAATTGTCAAGCGTGTTGAAGAAATAATGGAAAATGAACTACAAACATCTGTTCGACAGCTAAGTCAAAAAATTAATCTTTCTGTTGATACAACTCAAAATTTATTGAAAAAAGATTTACAACTGTATCGGTACCGTGTGACTGGAGTGCAAGAGTTGTCAGAAATTGATTACTTTATGGGTTAAGTGGGGGTGTTTAATTAACGATATACTTAAAAATATTCTCAATGCCAATGTATATGGCACAAACTCAATGGTTCCACTTGCAGTCGGCCAGCCATTAGAGATATATGAATCGTTTGCTTGACGAAGTGCACTCTGTATTATGCTTGTCAAGCGACGAGTTGCGCCAGAAACTGTGTATGCTGTCAGCGATTTGTTTTGAGAAAATAACTAATAGCACGTCCTACTCATATTATAATGAATTTATTCCTTTATGGGATAGGAATTGTACCTTTTCCCCTTGTAAAAGATATACTTATATCATATCATACGTATTTCTAAAGTAGTCAGTACATGCATATACATGTGTACTATCGCCGCCAAAGGTAGCGAATCAAACTGCAATAAAACACGTCTATTATAGGCTTTCGGTCCTGAAACGTTTATTAAGGTAAAATAACTGGGCAGTTATACCAAACCGTATGCCTGCAGGCTAAAGGACAGCGAGCATTTAAATGAATTTAAACGAAGCGAGTTATGAATATGTATATTGGAAATAAATAAAAAGTAATAAAAAACTAAGGTAGAACCTAGCCAAATTAATTGAAGAAAAAGAAATTTTAGGATAAATTTCTCATGCAAAATATGATTCAAACAATAATTGCAAAAATTATAAAATTGTAGAATAGGACGTGTAACTATGGAACGACTTTTATATTATTTTATTAATATATTCGCCTAATATTTTAGTTCAAGCAGCGCAAAATATACAATGTGTCTGATAGTAAAATATCTATTATTTCTATGAATTTTGTGGTATTTGAACGATCTGCGTAATTAGAAATATATTTAAAATTTGTCGACATTAACGGTACAAAATTCGTTGAAGAACTAGAACTTAGGAAGTTTTAGTCGGTTCAATAAATACTGCACTCGCATTAATTTAAAAGACATTAGGAATTTAAGGGGATTCGTAGTAATTTTCTATAAATATGATTAAAATCATCTCATAATACCGCTTTCCGAACAATTCTTTGTTTTCTATAAATAAAATTGTGTTACTATATTAAGAAGCGTATGATTTAAAATATGCAAGTGTAAAACATGCATGTTTTACGCATATATAATTTACTGTCAAAAAACAGAAATCACATACGAAATCTATGTAATAATTAGTAGTAGGCACTTATTTATAATATAGAGTAAATGCAAAGATGGTAAATGATATTATATATAATAGCTTTGCATTTCTTGCAAATCCTTCTGCTTCAAATTTACCTGCTAGGTAGGTACAGGTAAATCGCCGTAGCGTGGCGAGAGCAGGGGATGCGCAGTGGTTTAAAGGTGACCTCCAATTCAAATAGCGGCAGTGGTGTGCATTATGAGAAATAGATAATTTCTAGAAATGTTAATTGCTTTTCTATATCGCGAAAATACTTTCGTTACAATTATCTATATCTAAGATAAATATATAATAATAGTTAATCGTCTAAAAAAACAAATAAATGTTATAACTTCTAATATGCAAATAGTATATTAATGACAGGTATCTAATAAACATAATCATAAATTCTTCAAAATTTTAAGAGGTTCTTAATTAAGGTAGGTGCGTATGGATAATACTGGGTATATATTTGCTAGGTGCAGCAATCTTCTGACGTAGTTTTAATGTAACTAAAAACAAAGTTTTAAGTAGCCAAGCTCGTGAAATTGTTTTTAACGTGTTTAAGTATTTGTGCGAAGTTGAGGTAGAGAAGACTTGCGTAGTTAGTTAAAAGTTTAGTGAACAAGGCAACTGGAATATCAGTGAGGACTATTGAGCGAATAATCAAGAAAGGAAACGGTCAACCAGAGGATATTCACAAGCCCTTATTTTCCACGCCGAATAAAAGACGTAATCGTAAACGATTACGCTGAAAATATAACAACTATTTTGAGTTTTCTTCGCTCGTATAGCAAATTTTATGTTACGCCTATGCTGATTACAACTAACGCTTTCTCGTTCGCCGACCTAGAACAATTGGGCTGTATCTGTCTCTAATTACGGTCGCCCAGTGCGATTAGTCGGATGTTACGCAGGTATACGAAAGGTCATATCGCTTGAAGTCTGATTCGCTACGTTTGGCGGCGATAGTACATATGTATACCTAAGCCTTTTTTCCATTTTTTAAGTTGATTTTGAGTCGAATAAGCTTTTTTAAGGCAAAAATGCAGTTTACTTATTTAATAAGGCTTACTAGGGCTTTACTAAGGCTATTACTATGTAAATCTTTTGAAGAAGTAAGTTCCTAAGTTTCTAAAAAAAAAACAAAAACAATTGCGGTTTTACCGTTAAGCATAAAACACATTGTATATGTATGTATGCTCGCGTTGAGAACTTTACTACCTAGAATCAAAATAGATTTTATGTGATGAATAGTGATTTCGTAATGCGTTACTACTTACCATGAGACAACTAATAATAGCAATAGACACTTTTATTTCAATTTCTAATTATTCTTCTTTGTAATTCGAAATTGTTTGAAACAATATATCATAGCTCTGGTAACGAGTACCGAGAATATGAAAAGCTATACTACACCGCTTTTCCTAAAACAAAGAGTTATATTTCGTATTATGCGGGAATGTATGAATTACTGCCCTCAACTATTGTAATCTATTTAACATTGTATTTTATTTCAAAATTTAACTGTGAAACTGTAACAACAATATGTAACCGTAAGAAAATGTAATATGATATGAGAACGAATTCAAATTGTGATCAAATGATTTTAAAGATAAAACGAAAATCAGATTTTGTCTTAACTTGTTTGTGAAATTCTTTGTTTCTGCAATAATTACCGGAGAAGATATTTTTTAATCCTATTCTTTTACTTATTTATTATAATAACACTGTCATTCAGCTTTATTAAAAAGTAATGAAACATTTATCATTTTCAAAGATTAATGTGTATACATATATTATACGCCCCAAAATATGTACCACCCACAAATCCCACTGATTTGACAGAAGCAGTGATTTTTTGCTATGAAAGCAAACGCGGCGTAATAATACAGAGATGGAAAAAATGCATGGAGCACCTATTGAATTCAAATGAAATACCTTTAAAATACCACAATAGATTCCATAAAATTGCTTGAAATATAATTCTTTAATTTATTGAAAGTGCAGAGCAACTTATTTCTAAGTAAAACCTATCATAAAATGCTCTTTGCTACATGAAAAAGATTACAGTGTTCACAAGTAATGATGTTTACCTGCTTCCATGGCGTTCTCAGTCTCCAGACTTATTTCCGATAGAAAATTTGTGGGCAAAAATCACGCACTGTAGATCTATCTGCATTTAGCAATATTGCATTTTATATGGTTTCGGTTTTAAAGATGTCTTTATAATGATAATAATAATAATAATCCATGCCCCAACAGCTTGCGCCAATTACAGGGGGCATCGGCTGGCCATGAGTTATTATTACGCCTGCAGCTGTAGACCGACTTAAGATGTTATCTTTCCGCATTTGCCGTGGAATTTGGCAAACTACAGAAAACCAAATTCAAATCCGAAAGAACGCACCGGGGTCCGAACCCGATACCACCAGACTGTGAAGCGAGCGCACTAGGCACTGCGCTACACAGCCGGTATGCAAGAAGAATTACACTATAAGCATCACATAGATTATTAGATGGCTTCATATTGGTATAATGATGTTTTTGAATGGAATATTAAAGGTGTCATAGGATTCATTTGCCTTGAGTATCAGTATTCTGCATTAATGTGTTGTTGTGTTTAATTTGTATTAGTACATACTAGCATTAATCCATGTTGTTTAGAATACAACTAGACACAAAGGATTTGTTCTATATTATCAAAATCGTATTAATTGATACAGCAACAAATATAGTTCAAGCGTAAAACGCGGATACACACAGGTAAACAGAACATTCCTACAGTTGCATTTCACTTTCTATTAGTGTAATTGCTCATTAGTTATTTTCGGATCAAATCACCCGAATGCGTACTTATACTACGGCGGCATTCAAAGACGACGCGCCATAAACTACTGAGAAATTGATACCTATCGTATATCAGATTACTAGACAGCTGTCAAGTAATGACCAATTAACTTAGTGTAACGACGTACTACATGCTTATTAATTGCGAACAAATTATCACTCACAGACGAAGCGTTGACTAGAAATAGGAAATAAAATTATATCATTCAATGCAGATTAAGTCATAATTTCTCATGTATTAGTGTTAAGTATGTTAACAACATCTATAAAATACTCCTTTTTAATTTTTTAACATTTTAAAATCACGTGGTTGAATCTAGAGATACAATTTTATGTTGTAAATGTAACATTTAATAATTGCGATGAAAGCAACATCGTTGCTGTATACAATATGTTTCATTGCAATGAAATTTCAGTCATTTCGATTATATACATACATATATGTAATTACCACTATTATTAATAAATTTTAAAGTAAGTAAATATTATTAGTAAATAGGACTACATACACTTAGCTATATTTGTACTGTATTAAATACTGTAGTATAAATGTACAATAACACGAAAATAACAAATAAGTAAGTCAGTAGAGGTGACTTATGTGTAATATTTTATTGAAAGAAATATATAAAAGGCAAAGGAATTATAGTTGAGTGTAGGCTTTCACGACCGTAATCCATAGTAGATATGCTTTTTCGGGTCTTGTCGCGTAACTATTCTTTGTCTTGACGTTTCACTGATTGTGCTATCAACTTCTTGAAGAATTTTCTAAAGACTATCTTCATCAGTCTTTAGAAAACTTCTAACTGACGCATAACAGTCTGTATAACAATAAACGCAGGGACCGAAATGAAAACAAATTGTAATGAAAAAAAATGAATTTATATTTTTAAAATGTACATTTTCGTTCTTAATACGCTCTAAATTAAAAACGGGTCTAATCTCCATTAGTATCCAGAATAGCCACACAACGTCTTTTCCATGTTTGCTACCAATTTTTCAGCATAAGACGTAGGTAATGAATGTCATCTCTTTATAACATAATCTAGTGTTTTATCTAAGTACCTGACAATCGCGGCTATACTTGGGTCTTTTGGTTGATAGCACAGTAATACTGCCTCAAAACGCTTTGAATACGCAGTGTAGATATGGTAGAAGCAAATATGAGTGCAGTGCTCATATTTGCAAAAAATTTATGAAAACAAGAACACAAAATAAATCCTAACCTGTTAAATATCCAATTCAGAATTGACACTATGGTCAACACTTTGTTTGAAATATATAAGTGGGCTCCGCAATCTTCGCAGTAAATTTTAGATGGACTACATACTTCGTGAACTTAACCTAAGCATGCCGCGCATTGCAGCCAAGGGCTTTTACAGCTATTTCTAGGGTGGCATATACATATTTCCCCACATTGTAGTTAATTCTTAAAAAAATCGTTGCACATAATTGGACATACATGGTTGCGCCATCTCGAAATCAAAAGTTAGATTAGGAATACCAGCATGTTTTAAATAATTAAAACCTCGTTTAAAAAATCACTAATTGGCGTTTGTCGAGACATGTGCATTATAAGTGAAAAACAATTTAAAGTATACTTAACGAATATATTAATTATCCAACCTCGTATGTTGTTGAAACTATTCAATACATACATGTACATGTATACCACAATTAGATATTAGTTGAGTGAGTAGCACTTGATCTATCGAATACAAAGCAAATCACAAGACTATGCCATATTACCCAATGAACTATAATACCCCATTTTACTCTACAACATATTATAAATAATGTGCAGCAAAAACAATATTCTAGATACATATATGTACATACATATACATATGGTACAACTGCTCACGATATTTGAACTTGCTAAGATTCTGATGTCTATTGTTTTAAAAATCAACTAAATTTTATTTGAACAAAGTACGCCAATCGTTTGAAAATCGTTTCGGACTGATTTTAAAAGCTGCAATGGTTTGTCAGCATTTGGTAATATTTCTCTGCCCGAACGTTTGTCTTTCAGTGCGCATGCTCATGATACTTCCAACCGTTGGAAACGGCTGCAAAAACTAAAGTTATATCGTACATACGTACTCTTTCAGTTTATAAAGTTTCATTGAAATTAGTAGATCATACCAATTAACATTCTATTCCTAATTTCTAACATGAAACGTGATCAATTCCATGTTCCATATATGTATGTACACTTTCCGTCAGAATTAATGTCGTATGAAGTTTACAATTGCCATTAAATTTTGTGTAATTAATTTGATTATACTTATTTTAAAAATATAGAGAAAACAAAACAAGAATAATTTATAAATTCACTATGGCTTCAAGTGACATTAATTATGGTTTTATAAATAGTAGTAAATTTTGATTAAATTCCGAAATAATGTTGTATCACTACCAGCAGAATTGCTGTTTGTATAATAATAAAAACAATATATTGTTATGTAAAGTTAGGAAGTCATTATATAAACAAGAGTCCAAATTTATGCAGAGGCAAAATCGAACAAGACAAAAAGCACTTTGTGGGAAAATAAAAAATTACTAGGAATATCAGCTCAAGCTTTCGCGGATAAAAGTTTACAAAGGAACTCATCGTTTTGATTCTATTGAATAGGTTATTAAATTTTTAAAGTATATCAAATTAAAGAAAAAAGGTAAGGTAGCAGAAGTTGTGAAATTAGTTAAATGGAGTTATATTAATTACTTACTTTAGTACTATAGTAAATCATACCTTTGTAGTATGTATTGGGTTTGAATTTTTAAATCTCGCGCGTTGAGAGAAGAACTAACTAAAATAGTTAACTAACTAATTAACTAACTAACTAAAATAGTTAAATTTTGTGTATTAAGGGGGAACTATCTAGTTGCATTCGCCACAAATTGTCACAACGCGGCGCCACTTGTACTATTTTCTATGCATTAGCATAATATTATTTGGTGGATGAAATTTTACAACCTTACAACGGGTGCAACAAAGAGAAACATATGAGAACGAGATATCCTCAAAATATGTAGCGTAACCTTGATCGTATAATCCCATTGAAAAGGGTAAACGATGATAAAGTGGTATAGCTATTTCAGGATGAGACAATTATTTTTTAATTTAAATTTGGCGCGATATTTGAAAATAGTGGAAGAGTGGCATTATTATAAAAGATTATGTTTATGGCGTTGGTATGTATTTTTATGTGTGAAAATTACAATATGCCGATATATTATATATGTATTTATGAACAAAAAACTAAAGATTTATATCAAAATAACAGAACACATACGACGATGACATAGTATATTGTATATAAAGTTCGTCTAATGGATCTTTAGACGCACGTCATCAATTTTTATGCGTATGAATGCGTTTTGCAGACATACGTATTTTCCGCACTTGAATATTCGACACCGCTATTAAATAAGGATAGCTAGACTAACCGACAATCTTTGCTTATGTCATCAAACAATGACGTGCGTCTAAAGATCCATTAGACGAACTATATATGCATATAGCGTGTCCAGAGAAATCGTTTTATAGCAGCATATTAGTAGAGTAAACATATGTATGTACACCCACGGACTTTAGTTATGTCCGGTATCTAGCGGTACAGACTGCGCTCCTGTCACCATGTCCGTTTTATCTTAAAGGGAATAGTGACAGGAGCGCAGGCTGTACCGCTAGAGAGCGGACATAACTAAAGTCCGTGATGGTACATACGAATGTTCATTTGAAAATCTCTCACGTAAATCTTTGAAAATCTAGAAAATTACAAAAAAAATCCTTAAACACCGAAGAAGTATTGTCGAGGAAGACAACTTTTGATGCAAAACCTGGCTCACCTACTTGAAAACCGTACCTCCTGGATCACCCTGGAAGTATACTTCACGTCTCTTCAAAATCTACATGGCGTTTAGTTTTTGAAATTGATTGATTCGACCAAACACTATTTTAAATTCCGTTCGGCTGATTAAGATGTTTTATTTTTATTTTTAATTATTTAAAATGTTCTTTAATATTTTTTTGAAGAAAAAATGTAATAAGTTTTCGAAATGTTGTTCATTGTTCGTTAAACAATGATATATGCGTTGTTCGAAACTGTAGCGTACGTTTTCGAAAACTTTTCTTTGAATTCCACGACAGGTTGCAGTAATCCTGTGACGAAGTTCTTCTAAATTTTCAAGTTGAGGTGAAAATTCAATGGGCTTTAAGTAACCCCATAGCAAAAATATATTCAGGAATACATTGCCTAACCACTGCCGTACTGGAAGAACATAATGAGGAGAAGCTCCATCGTGTTGCAAATGTAATTCATCCTCATCAAGTAGAGATTGCCATCTATCCAGTTGATTTTCGAGAGAGTCAGTAATCAATGGATGAATAGTATTTTCTACCATATCCAGGTACTTCGCCATTTAGATTATCATTAAAAACAATGGCCGAGTTACTTAGTCCCCCAAGATGCCTGCCCATATATTAAATTGTTCAGGGTATTGAATATGTCCTTCTACAAGCAAATGAAGGTTTGACTTACTTCAATTTCTGAGGAATGTTTATTTACAAATCCATACAGTATAGTATGTAGTATACATGCAGAAGAAAGGCATCAAGTTTCCACCAGACAACTTGCGTTAGCCAATCAAGTGACTCACTCATTTGTCTCACTTATTTAAAAAAGAACACTATCATCCTTACAAAGTTCATCTTGTACAGGAATTACATGAGGATGACGAAGATCGTCGACTGCAGTTCTGTGAAGACGTAATTTACGTTGTGACCAATATGCAAATTTCTTGGAAAACATCGTCTTCTCTGATAAAGCTACGTTGTGCCTAAATGGATCTGTTCACCGCCATAATTGCAGATATTGGTCGCAAACCAATCCACATTGGACTCAAGCGTGTCATACTCAGCGCAGAGGAAAAGTTAACGTATGGGTTGGAATGATTGGATGACGCATTTTAGGACCATAGTTTTTTGAAGGAAATTTGACTGCTGTGCAATACATATTTAGAATTTTTAAGATTTGAACTGGTTCCAGCGCTCGCTGTTATTTTCCCAAATCAGGAGGATGGTAATGTACCCCATCCAAATATTTGGTTTCAACAATATGCGGTACCTTCCCATTATGGTGTAGAAGTTCGCCACTATCTTGACGAAATATTTCCTAATTAATGGATTGGACGGAGAGGCGCAATAGAATGGCCACCTCGTTCTCCTGACCTGACTCCGTTAGACTTTTTTTTGTGGGGTTATTTGAAATCGAAAGTGTATTTTAACAAACCGAACAATTTAGAAGATTTAAAACAACGAATTCGCGTAGAAATTACACAAATATCCCCAGACATAATTGAGGCGAGTATACGAAGTGTTTACACTCGGCTGGGACAGTGTCAGTTGGTTGGTGGGGTCCAATTTGGAAATTTTACGTTAACTGTTACAATAAATTTAAGTTCAGATGTATTTTTTTTAATTTAATTTTAATTTTGTACAAAAATAAAATTTTCTTATTTTTTTCTAAATGTATATTATTAAAAAAAATTGTGATGCAACATACCAATTGTTTTATATCACTATTTGGAGGATATAGAGATCTACCAAAAACGATAAAAAAATAATATGGTTGCCATTTAAAAAAAGCGTTGATAACGTCATCACTCTAAAAACCAATGACGTCATAGAAAAAAATTGTATGTCAAAAGATGGCGTTTTAAAAAAGAAAATTTACCTGTCCGAGCGTTTTTCCTAAAAATGTAAAATAATGCGGTTATAAGCTTGGTTCCAAACTTTATGACCACACTGTATATGTATATACCATACCATGTCATCGTTATTGTTGTTATTTGTATGTGTTCTTGTTATTTTGATATAAATCTTTAGTTTTTTGTTCATAAATACATACATATATAATATGTCGGCATATTGTAATTTTCACACATAAAATTCATACCGACGCCATAAACATAATCTTTTATAATAATGCCACTCTTCCACTATGTTCAAATATCGCGCCAAATTTAAATTAAAAAATAATTGTCTCATCCCGAAATAGACACTTATATCGTCGTTACCTTTCCAGTGGGATTATACGATCAAGGTTACGTTACATATTTGTGGATATCTCTTTCTCATATGTTTCTCTTTGTTGCACCCGTTGTAATGTTGTAAAATTTCGTCCACCTATACTTCATTCACGTTAAGAATGCAGTAGATAGCGCAACAATCGGCGGCTGTATTACACTAGCACAATTACATAGAAATAAACAAAGGCGGGCGGTTTGAAATATAAATGTGAATTTTATTCTCTTAACCTCAGACTTTCACTTCAAATAATTTATTTGTAAAATAACTACAACAAAATCAAATTATGTTTTCAAATATTGTATCTATAGTTGAATAATAACAAATA
>SMLS01058982.1:0-23687 GCA_004785975.1 Popillia japonica
AAGTATATAAAAGTCATAAAAATACATATGCTAATTGACTTTTTTTAATAAAAACCTAAATGGCTGACCTGCTATGTAATAAATATAATATAACTTAATTAAATATTTAAAAAACTCTGTTACTGAAACAATAATTTTTGTGAAACTTGATATAGTAGATATATGTTCCAAAAAGGAAACTTTAAAATTATGTAATCGTTTATTCAAAAAACTGTGATATTGACTATCTTTATGGGATATATTATTTCAAATGTAGGTGGACAAAATGGTGGTGAAAGGGCTAAAGAAAAATATTCTGTTTTTTCTGTTGTAAATGAACCTAGTTCAATTACTTATTCAAACCCAATTCATCAAGATGCTCGGCTTACATCGGCTCCATCGTCCGAAATTTCAACTAAAGGTAATTTTTCATTGGTAACACAGGCAGATTATTTAAGTGCGTTTATTTTGTATTTATTCTTATTAATTCAAAATTGGTTTCAGATGATCAATTTAAAAGACAAGTTTTAAAAAATTTATCTATATTAAATTTTAAGCTAGATCAAATTATGGATGATATTTCTCGTTTAAATGTTGTCAAAAAGTTCCCGAAGATCTACCGGAGTCTATATTCAAAAAGTTAAATTATCCTTTATCATCAAAAGAGAAATTGCATAAGCTTGAAAATTTTATAGAGAACCAACAGAACAATGAAAATTTTGTAAGTATTATCCAATATCATTGACTACTTTAACAAGGCTGTTATTATGGACTGGTATTGTCTATTTCCACCTTAAAAAACAGTACAGAGCTTATGGAAACGTTATGCAGTGTTATGCGAACATGGGATAACATCAGTTTTGCGGTTAACGCGACGCGACAACGCAGCCCACGAGTAAGACGTTCTAATATGTGAATTATGTAAACAAAAAGAGACAGAGATGTTTCATAAATTCCTGTACTCTTGTAATGTGCGAATATACTGTATTATACAATACCACAATAAAAAATGTATTTTTCTGCAGCCATATTAAAATGTCATTTTTGATAGTTACAGTTGCCAAGTTTTTGACAAAAAAATAGTCCGTTGCTAATAAAAGACTTTGCACTCTTTTTATTTTTACTAGTAGGATTAAATAGTTTCCAGCGCGAAATAATTTTGAAACGGCGTGTTTTAATTGTTAAGCGCTGTTAACTCATTAACCATACGCCAAGAAAGCTGACTTGGCGCTCTACTAAAGTTGGTTTTAAAAAATTCGGAAAACTATTATTTTTTACAGTTTAATAAACAAACAGTGCGGTAACCCACCTTACAGCACTCAATTATTTGAAGCACTCCGCTACGCGTCTTCAAAATTATATATATTACTGTTTTTATAACTATCTAGCAAATGTCGAATCCATTTAACGAAACTGCACGTAACTTGCTTTCTAAAATTAAAATTTTTCAGGTTTTAGAGCTTTCAAGAATAGGAGGCCACAATCATAAAATTATGGCCAGGAGAATTTTGGATAAAGTATTATCTGACAAGTTAGCCATGACTTATAGCTGGATTGGCTTCAAAAAAAAAACAATTTCTGTGCTCTTCTTATATCGAAGATTGTGATAGGTTAGTGTGAAAGAATTTAAAATCTTAGAAAAAGTGCAGTTCGACAGTAAATGAGCTCGTCTTTTTTTGCAAATCTACAAAAATCTTCTTCTTAGATGCTGTCATGAAGATACATTTGAATGCAACAGCGGCAGATATAGAATCAACAATCAAACAATGGTTGATCAAAGCCAAGGAGAGATTTGAAAAAAAAAATAATTGGGTATTATTTGTTTGGTTAATTCTTATTATTAAAAGAAATATATTTTGTAAAATTTTATACTAGTGTTAATTATAATATCCGGACCTAATTTACACACAACCAAATCATTTAAGGATCTCTGGCGTGTGGGGATGGCGAGAACGAACATCCATAAGCAATAATGCCGAGTTTTATGTACACAATATTTTATAACTTTAGATGAAATGCGAAGCACACTTGAATAATTTTGTTGTATTCTACCTACTTTTAGTGCATGACTATAAAATTGCACTAGAAAATAATACGAAATAAATAACTATACAAATAGATACTTGAAAATATAAATATATTTGTAGTAAGTATGTAGGTATTACATTCATGGAGTATAAAGATTGGACAGTTACCATATAACAACCTATTGAAAGTGTTCAATCTTTACTTTCCATGAGTGTACCTAGACATACATATATGTATTTCGAAGACCTTATATAAAATGCATTATTTCTCATTATGCATTTATAATCATACGTAGAATACAATAAGTTTATATCACGAAAATTCTTTCACTCATTTTAAGTCAGCTTTCTCTTTGAAATATTGTTGAAATAAAATTTTTTATTGTAGCTTACGGACGTTTATTTTCGCCTCCTCCCTGCCATATACCCTCAAAAAATAAGCGGCCTTTTTTCGGCTTTTTAAATATTATAGGGTATTACTATTGCCCACTGAAAATGTTATTAGAATGTGCAGAGAATATTCGTGAATAAGTATACAATATTCCTATGAACATTATAGGAACAAGGATTAATCTGACGTCCTACAAGGCATAAATTAATCGCTAATGCTCAGTCACCAAGAACTCGATAAACATTATTGGTTGTCTATATTCCGCGCACATGACACTACATGGCGTAGACGTAGCCCGCAATAATTATAATTTGGCTAATTATCTTCGGAATTGTTTATTTCTTGCCGTCACATGTTTGTAGATAGTTACTTGCGAAGACCGACCATGTGTTTCTTTTTTTTTTGTAAATAAATTTGTACATGTTCGAACCACGAATGTTTACCGTTACGTCACTATCAGCCTGCAATAGAACATAGAGCGCAGTATGTGACTATACTTCATTCACGTTAAGAACGCAGCGTTAGATTAGATAGGAGAATATTTCCCAAACTGTGATTGGCTGTTACGCGCGATCGCTTTACACCAACAAAAATTGCGAACTTGTCAGTTGTCAAACTGCTGTTCGCTTGTTGTGTTCGCTTTGTCGTTTATTATTTCCTATTGTCCGTTTTGTTTTTCGTATCTTCAAACATTGTGTTCAAAATAGTTCTTTTTAGAACTCGTTCACCGTTATATTTTACAAGGTATATCATTATAAATAATCAATAATAACCAAATTGATGTGTTATAACCTGTATTTAGAGTTAATGAAGAACCACTCTAAGTCAGCCGCTATTAAATTAACAGCAAAGCAATTTAGGCATTTAGCGATTTAGGCAAAAAGTAATAGTAGAAGCGTAGCAATAATTTTAACGTCAAGGATTGATGTATATATTACCATACGTTTAAATTTGACAGATCTTGTATGTTTTTATTCACATCTCATTTCTCTTTGAACTGAAACAGGCAAATTTTAAGCCAGATTAAGTATGATTTCCATACACATAAGCAAAATAATATTCTCTGATTACATATGTACGTGATTATTAAAAATATACGTATTTCCTTGTGTCTGGACAATTATATATATGTAATGTAAATTACATTACTTTGTTTAGTCTATTGCATTTCTATACGAAACGAATGTGAGGTTAGAATTATTTGTTATTATTCAACTATAGATACAATATTTGAAAACATAATTTGAATTTGTTGTAGTTATTTTACAAATAAATTATTTGAAGTGAAAGTCTGAGGTTAAGAGAATAAAATTCACATTTATATTTCAAACCGCCCGCCTTTGTTTATTTCTATGTAATTGTGCTAGTGTAATACAGCCGCCGATTGTTGCGCTATCTACTGCATTCTTAACGTGAATGAAGTATAGTATTTTGCATACAGAAAAGTATTATTACTTAGTTGCTTCCGGTTATTTGACATTTCAGGCGATCAAATCATAACCTTTATTTACGTTTTACGACTGCTAAAACGCAAGTAGTAGTAACAATAGTAGACGTTTTCGAGTATATATTGGTTTTAACCTATTCATTCTATATTGTCGTATTGTGTTCGATCTGATGTGATGATTCCAACCTGGTCAAATCGATTTTTATCGGAGGTGGGACAGCAGTATTAAACGTTTTGATGCTATATAACTGTTTCTTTCGATGATTCAGTGTACTGGTCGAGTAAAAGAGAAGTTCTTAGTTAAAAATCTCGTATTCTAAAATGCACTATAAAAATCACACACCAGATATTTATTAACCCATGCTTGCAATCAAAAAAATCTTACACGTAGGTATAATTATTTATTTAAGAATTACTGAAAAAGAGCATAATTCTATTTATTTTTACTCATTCATAATTCTATTTATTTTTACTACTAATGTTATTTATGTTTTGGAACATTTATCTATAGAGGTATAATACAATTTATTAAATTAAAAAACGATATAATCCTTAATCAGTACCTAACAGTTGCAAAAATAGCTGGAATTATACAAATACCTATATAATACATAGTATTTAGGAAAAGAATAGCAATTACACACACATACAGTTGAATTTTTGGATCTTGTCCGTTACGTCATAAGTAATGTCAGGATGAATCAAATCATTGACAAATTGTGGCGGCATCTATGTTCAATCAACAAAACTAACACTTAGGTACTCGTAAATCCACTAAAAAGGTTTGTGTTGAAACTATAAGCTTTATTTAAATTTAGGTTTTGATATTAAGGCTCTATTTTCACTCCTAGCGAGTACACCCCTAAACTAACGTCGGGTGTGTGTGTTTGTTATCCAATTTATTTGTAAATATACTGGTAAACACACACGCACACACCCGACGTTAGTTTAGGGTGTACTCGCCAGGAGTGAAAATAGAGCCTTAACACAATTGACACAATGTAATAGAAACTTATTTTATATATATTACGATATTACCGACTAATTTTGAAGAGTGCCCTCTAGAGACCAATAGATCAACCTGAATGAAGCTGACTATCACGAAACGATATATCTCCACCTTGCTATCTATCTATCTTCATCACACTTCTATATAGCCAATACGAATAGTATCTAGGCGTATGTCTTCTTAACGCAACGACTCATATATCTTATTTACATTTCTTTCTAACGTACATTAAATATCGGCGATTAATGTTTTACGTACATCTTTGCTAAACTACATTGTTAATGACGTAACGGACAAGATCCAAAAATTCAACTATAGGTGTTATATCAATTGTGTTTCTAGTCAGTCGAGGAATCGGTTTGATCTTCCAAAGATGAATCTGTTGCACGAATAATAAATTTTTCAATGTCATCTTGCAAATTATCCACTATCCACATTTTCGTTTCAATATTTTTTACACGTCTCTTCTCCTTGACTCTTGACCTCTTCTTCTGGAGCACTCGTAAGTATTTATACCTCCACCGAATAATGTCATCTCGTTGCTTTTCCATCCTACTTTTTTTTAAATTGGAAACCCATATCATGTAACAGTCTATGTAAAGTTCGTCGACTAATGTCAAAAAGATCATCATCAGCATTGGCAATTTCAATCACATTTATACTCATAAAAAAAGATAATTATGTACCTTACGCACGCTTAAAATAGGTAAAAGTCTTCTTGAAAGAATGATTTATGCAATAAAATCAACAAAATTAATGCGCAATTTAACTAAAAGTACGGTGAAACTGACGATTGACAGTAGTGCAGTGAATACAACATTGAACCTTGCAATATGACATTTTGTCCTGTCATCTTTATTTTAGTTTTCTGATGCTAATTTGACTTCGGCGTGTTGATTTAAGGTACTTTCTTTTTAACACTGATCAGTGAACAAAACAGGTTTTGTTCACAGGAATCATGTTCTATTTAAAAAAATTGAAGCTGTGATTCATCCCCACTACAACAAGATTTGTGATCATGATCGGTAATCCCCTTTCCCCTGTGGAACATGGTATTTTTATGTTCAGTATGTTCAAAACGAACATAACCTCACATTTGCGGCCGCGTTATATCAGTTACCATACGTAAACAAATCACGCTCACCTTTTGTGCGTTCTTTTTGCAATACTAGTTGCTGAACATGTTCCTAATAAACATTCAATCATGATTTGATAAGCATGATTCAGAATTTTACAAATAGAAAGTAGCTTTAATTCACACTGCGCTACTAGAATGACGTAACGGTAAACATTCGTGGTTCGAACTATACATATTTTTGTTAGAGTGTTCTGTTTATTTCACCCGCTATTCTCCCCCTCTGAGACCAGCCGCGAGTCTAGAATTCAGTTTTCTTCTATATAAACGTACGGCCTCCGAAGAATTAGAACTCTTTAAAAAAATTATAAAGGAAACTTTATAAGGCAAGCATGGTGCCCAAACGATAGGACCAAATCGACCTGTCTAGTGATCTGCATTTCATTAGGGAATGTGGTGGGTCTCCTTGCGAATACAAATGCCTAGCAAATTTATTGCCAGTTGAAAAATTTTACAATATTAATAAAGAAATAAAGTTTAATATTATATTTCAGTTTATTTTTATTTCAAATATGTACTATGGTGGACTCCCCAAGGTGGACACCTAATGTACCCTGTGTAACAAGTACTTAGTCCACTGACATTGGTATAAGTCAAAGTGACACAACTCACGGAAGTGTCACTTATTTATTTATACGTTTTATTACGATAATTTGTACAAAATGCCACAACTAACTAATGTTGAAAGAGCTGTTATTATTTCTAAATTAGAAGACAATTGGTCTTTACGAAGAATAGCGGCGCATATGCATGTAAGCAAATCATGTGTTTTTAAAATTAAAACCATTTGGCAAACTGAACAGCGGACAGAGAAGAGGGCCAGACCTAATGGACTTAGAAAGATTTCTAATGAGGAAGAAGATCAGGCTTTAAGAAACATTCGTACTCCTGCATACAATACATTACGACTACCTCAGACTAGTGTAATTATCGAAAATACAAGCCCTCATTCCTTTTTTAGTTATTTATTTACTGAGAATATGAACTAACTGATACTGACTTGGACTAATAATAAACTATCAAAAAACAAGATTGGTGCCAACGGTTGCATTGATGAAATCTTAGTGGCGTTTAGTGGCCTTTTAAGATGTACATATATACCATCAAAGTCTGAAAAATATAGCGTTAAAAATAATGGCACTAACAGATGCAAGGACTACCTATCTCTACCATGCCATTGGAATGGTAGAGATAGAAGGAGAATCTTATCTATTATCTCATCACAGACAGATTTACCCGCTATCTTGTTCCCTAACGAAGTCCGGAGTTCGTCAGGGAACAAGATAGAGGGTAAATCTGTCAGTGACGAGATAACAAATTAATTGTTCATATGTTAACATATAAAGTTAACATAACGAAAAACTAGTTAGGTTAGTCCCTCAGAATTTATCTTTTTTCTCTATATCCCAAGCAGCATTTTTAGTCGTTGCTACGTTCCTGTTGTTGGGAATTCTAAAGTTGTGGTTTACTAATGACGGGAACGTTATAGCCACGTTTCCATTACGTGCCGACGAACAAAATGGGAAACATTTTGAAGGTGATAGCTACGTAAAAATTACTACCCCGCTGTTATACCGCTACGTCGCACTGACGTTCCAACTAAGTGACGGGGACGTAGCGGCGTCATCATCGCTACTTTATAAGGTTTCGTTTCTTTGCTTGTTGTTTTCGCCTTGTCTTTCTCTAACATATTTAAAAAGAGCTTTTAAGCATCTCCTGTCATTATTCCGCCGCGACAACCATAATGGAAATAATATTTGTAGGTTTAAGGAAAGATGTTGCTTGTAGCAAAACTTTGCTGATTTACGAGTTTCGAGTACAAAGAAATTCAAAACGCTTAAAAAAATTCTGTCAAATGTGATGTTGATAGATTAAAAAAAAACGCGCCATCTCAAAATATATGTGTTACAATAATTTTTTTCGGGAAGACAATAAAAAAATGCATGAAATTGGTGAAAGGTGTTGAAATGTTTTTCTAACCTTTCTCCTAATTATAGGAATTCAGTTTCGCTTTTTCTTATGATATTTCGAGGATACTGTAATTGATGTACAATAAGGAAATTGAAATTAATGTAATGGCGTCCTACATTTTGTCATTAAATATGGCGCATTTTACAGAAATTACTGCAAAGTAGTATTTACTACATAATGTGTCCTTAAAAGATGTGCTACTTTACTGCAAGTAGCGGCCACTACAGTCTTATCACTTTAAAGTCATTATTAGCAGTAAGTAGAATATTTGTTGCAGATATTTCAAACTGTAGAGTCGCAATAACTACAAAACAACCTAAAAGTTTCAGAAGCCACGATAAAGTTCCCATTGCCACTATAAAGTTCTAATTGGAACTTTAACCTTTAAGTGCAACCGTTTTGTGCATGCTGCATGTGTTTTGATTTTTGAACTGTGCAGTAAAGGAAAACTATGTAGGGTTTTAAAATTGTGGCGACACAAGAAAAGCGTGGCATATATTTTACTGTTGTTCCACATAAGCGGGAAAAAAACAGAATTTTGTTTTGGCCCGCAAACTTAAAATATTCCGAAAGGGAAAGCCTAAGGGCTGATCTAGACAGCACCCTCGCTGTTGAGACAAGGGAACAATTTGCATGTGTTTTAAAATATGACAACATCCTTATCTTTCGCGAAGGATAGGATTCGCGTATATGTACATACAGATCACGGTAAATGTGGCATCCGGTAGTAACCCACTTACATTTAATAGGGACTCGGACAAGTTGGTTCCGTATACGGAGCCCACGTTGTATTTAATATTAAAAAGATGCATCTCACTTCTAAAGTTACTCTCAATAAATTCTAGATGGAGTCTGTTTCACTGGAATTATGAAGAAAACATATATTTTAGTGCAACTACTTGTCGCCTCCGCTAGAGACGATTGTATACAGTTTTATTATTCGCGGTGGATGTAGACTCCGTCGTAACGGCAACATCGCGTATTTGAATTCTAAAAATGGCGGTTAGAAGCTTTTAAATATTTTGTGTATTTCGACCGTTAAATGCATCAATTATAATAATAATAATAATAATAGTATTTTATTACCCAACAGAAACCATTTACAGGGTAACATAATAAACATTTTAATACATTATACACACATAATACAAAATGAATACTTATGAATAGGCAAGTAATAATTCAAAAGCCAAACTAAACTAAAACTACTACAAAGATATATATGTAGAACAACAAAGCAATGAAAGATAAAATTAACATCAAATACTAAATGTGTACTATATACATATCCATGAAATAATAACATTAAGAGAAAAAAAACTTAAAGAAAAATATCATCATGGGTTAAATTAGACAGTCGTGCCATGCGGTATAGAGGTGAGTTAACTGAAAGATTTGTCCTAGAACAAGGAATAGATAGAGAAGAGCTATATCTACATGACTGGCGGGGAACATGAAAATTAAGCTGTGACAATAAAAATGAGCTGTCAACCATCCCACGCACCAATTTCCAAACAAAACGAGCGCCATGCGCATCACGTCGTGATGATAATGATTGAAAATTGTGTCTTCCAAGCAACTGCCCATAATCTATACCCCTAGGTGGAAAGAATCCATCCAGCTTAAATGAAAGGTATTTCAAAAATTTGCGTTGCAGTCGTTCTATATGAAGCTGGTAACATAAATAGTAAGGTGACCAGACAGGAGAAGCGTATTCTAAACTACTTACAACAAATGCAAAAAACAGCGACTTGAGAAGTTCCGGATCCATAAAGTATTTAGATGTTGGCATTATAAATCCAAGTTGTCGTGACGTGGAAGAACAAAGAGCGTCAATAATTATAAAAAATTATAAAAAAAATGGTCATGGTTTTGTAACAAACCTCTTTCACTTGCTGTAACACCAAATATGAATTCAGTCATCCAGGATACTACAATTACCCTCCTAATCTGGCGCAACAGGTATTTAAACATTTTCTTCAATTTATTTATTAGTCTCTTTTCAATTTTGCTTCATTGTCGCCAAGAAAAAATTAAACTTTCAACAACTATATTAAGTTGTTAAGGGTTAAGAAAAATTTAATTCAATTAAAAATTATCACTAAAACCAAATTGTTAACCTGCTTCTCGCAGGCAATTTATCTCCGTTTACTGATTCAATTCAATCTTCTTTTGACTTTTATGGTTAACAGTTTGGTGACTGTTAGTCTTTAAGATGATTAGGTTAAACAAACAAAACTTTTTTTAGATGAATTGTAATGTTTAATGCGCAAGGCTAAGTACTCATTATTGCGTATATTTTCCCAACTCTGATACTGAATAAATTTCTTTAGTGGAAACTTTCATGAGATAGACAAGTAAATATACATGGTTCTGCGTAAGAGGTATTTATACAGACTGGTCCATTGAAACTGTTACAACTTTTATCCGTGAGTGAAGCCCGTTTTAAGAAAATAGTTCAAATAAGGGGCATTTACTTGTTCTTTTAAGAATGCTTAATTTCCTGTATAGATGGTCGTAACACTTTAAGTGGGCCACTGGGTATAAATGTACTTATCCAAACTACCATAGCTATTTTTTCTATATCATTAATTGATAGCCTAGGATTTGTCTGTTTTTTATAGGAATTATCAGCATCTGAAAGCGAGTCAGTTGTTGATGATAGCGAAGATGATCCAGATTTTTGCCCAGAAAGTACCGATAGTTCCGAGGTAAATCTGCAAATCGTTTTAGTACCATTGTTCTTAACATTTGTAGGATGACGAAGTTAGTGACCAAGAGTCTACAGCTTCTTATGAAATTTCTCAGCAGCCTGAAATAGTATTAGAAATAGTAACTCTAACGAATATCTCAACGAGAATTCTCACAAAGTTGAGGTTACTGAGTTATCACTTAACAGGGTTTCAGACGCAAGAAAGACAAAAAAATAATTATTGATATTTCTGTCTTACATCTGTCACTAATTTTGCAAGGGATTTGTCCCGAAACCATAAATCAGAATTTGAAGTTCAGAAAATGTTGTCGTTTCCGGTTAATAGTAAGAAACGAAAGGAGCTACTTTCATTATTACGAAAAAAGGGCACTTATCTAAATAACAATGAAAAAGTCATATGCGTGAAACCAATAGTAATAGTAATTACTTGCCTTGCGTACATTGTATTGGATATTATAGCTCTAAGAATTTGTGGAGGCATAGAAAATACTGTTCAGAAAACCCTGAAGCCGGAGAATCAACTGCAGGTTCAACACCATTAGCACAATTTTTTTTAATTCGACATGTAAAAGTAGATCCACAGTTATAGTGTTTCCTCGTATGAGAGCTGATAAAGTATCCCTAACAACAAAGAAAGAATCATTGATTTGTGCTTTTGCTGCAAGATATATCAAAATTCACAGAGAAAAACATACTTTATGTTGCCTCGAGGAAAATGAGGGAAATAGCAAAGCTGTTGATGGAAATGAAAAAACTCCAACCATCTATTAAAACATTCTGCGATGCTTTGCAACCCCAATACTATGATCTACTAGTGACCGCTACGAAATGCGTTGCTAAGTACAATACAGAAAACGATTTTTACGAAGCTCCAGCGTATGCAATTAACACAGGAACTACACCAAAACAATGTTGTGACATAGCGTTGATGTATGCTATGAAAAAAGAGAATATGCATTTTACGGTGCCATTAGCGGAAGCAAAAGTCTAACTAAAAACTATGATTCAACTTATTGAGGTCCATTAGAGATTTGATATATCAAGTCAAACGTATAACGATTTAAACATGAAGAAATGGAACAAAGTTACACTTGTACCCCTGGCAAGTGATTTAAAATTATTTAAAGACTACTTAATTAAAACAGCAAACTCTCCTGTAAAGTTACTCGAAAATAATGATAAAAATCACCACGCATACACACAACTGACCGAAATAATATTCTGCCGCGTCATTTTGTGAGGCAGGAAACGATCAGGCGAGCTCCAAAGATTGTTACTCCGCATTTATCACGCCAATCGCGTATGTATTGATAGGCTCGTGTTCGGCATCTCAATCAGCGTCCAGCTGCAACAACGGCAACACCTTCGCACTGCCTTTGCTGCACTGCCACTGTTTTTTTTATATTCAATTTTGAAATGTGTGCTGCAATCGAAAATCCCGCCAGTTGTGAGGTGCGGTCTGTGATTCGATTTTTGGCAAAAAACTTAAAACCAGTACAAATTCATCGGGAACTGTGTGAAGTGTATGGGAACAACGTAATAAATGCAAATTCTGTCAGGTAGTGGTGCATGCAGGTGAAAAATGGCCGAACAAATGTTCACGATAACGAGAAGAGTGGACGTCCGACTATTGTGACTGACGAGCTGGTCTCCAAAGTTGACGAAAAGATTCGTGAAAATCGCCGTTTCACAATAACTGAGCTTTCTGTATGTTTCCCACAAGTTTCACGGACCTTATTGTTTCAAATTGTTTCACAGATGCTAGGCTACCACAAATCTTGTGCAAGATGGGTGCCAAAAATGCTTACAGATCACCATAAAGAACAACGAATGGGGGCAGCTTTGACGTTTTTGGAGGCCTACCATAGTCATGGAGATGCACTACTGAATCAAATCGTAACAGGAGACGAAACCTGGGTGAAATATGTGAATACTGAGACCAAATTACAGTCCATGGAGTGGGGGCACACACGTTCCCCTAAAAACCAAGAAAATGTTTGCAAACTTCGTCGGCAAGGAAGATTATGGCAACAGTGTTGTGGGACAAGCACAGTGTTCTTATCGATTTTCTCGAGCGTCGCGCAACAATAAACTGTGAGTGGTACTGCCAAACATTGCAAAACCTAAGGAGAG
The DNA here is from genome assembly GCA_004785975.1 of Popillia japonica. Taxonomy (NCBI): domain Eukaryota; kingdom Metazoa; phylum Arthropoda; class Insecta; order Coleoptera; family Scarabaeidae; genus Popillia; species Popillia japonica. The sequence continues at coordinate 12,806 of SMLS01058982.1, forward strand.
CTATTCAAAACAAGCGCCGATGAAAATTGTCATCCAAAATGTTGCTTCTTCATGACAGTGCCCGGCCTCACACAGCAAACCGAACGCAAGAACTTTTGGACTCGTTCAACTGGGAAGTTTTTCCTCATCCCCCCTACAGCCCAGATCTTGCTCCAAGTGATTTTCACTTATTCACGAAAATGAAGACCTGGCTAGCAACACAGCGTTTTGACGATGATGAGGAGCTCCAAGTACGCGTCACTGAGTGGTTGAGATCACAAGCGGCAAAATTCAATGACACAAAAATTTTCAAGCTTGTTCACTGGTTTTTTTTTAATTCCAAAACGTACCTTACTTTCTGAATAGCCCTCGTATTTAAAAGTATATACCAAAATGGTTCCGTTAGCTGTATATCACAAGAATATTATTCATCAGAAAGGTATTAATTTTTTATCACAAGTACCTATATCAATATTCTTGTTCCTTTCAGGCATGCCATCCAGCGCAAAGTGCCACGTTCTGTTTGCTCGGACATGAAAAGGCTAACAGAACGTCACTTTGTGTCATTGGTACCGGACACCGAAAAATCAAAACGACCTTTAAGACGCTGTATTGTCTGTGCCAACACCAGCACTAGGGTAAAAAAAGGAAGGAATCACGATGCATGTGTAAAGACTGTAATGTAGGTTTATGTATCATACCTTGTTTTGAGAGATACAATACAATTATAAAATACTATTTCTTCTCAAGTACAGTTTTTTGTGTTAATATATTTTTATACCTATTTAATATAAATAATAAATATTTTCTTAGTATCATCTATTTTGCATTCTTGTCTTCCTTATATCATAAAAAATCTTGGAAACATTTTCTTCTTAATAGAAAATACAGTTTTTTTGTACCTTTTCTTTGACGGATATATCCGACGTTCGTCCGCCAGTCAATATTAAAATCTCCGTCTATAGCCCCTCTATATGCAAAAAGTGCCGTCTCGAAAGGGTTAAAGCATGTGGCAACCAGAAGGTAATAACTTTGGGTCCAGATTTGGTGTATGGGTCATACCGAGTATATCATACATTTTCATGAAAAAGACCATGCATCAAACATGTATTTAATAAAGATTGCAGTTCCAACATTACATTTACCACAGCCTTTAGAAGAAAGTAAGTAAATATCTTTTAAGTCAAACCATTTTATGTTGTAACTAGAAATAGAAAAGGTTATTACTCTTGTGATTCTGTGCTAGATGAAATGGATCAGGCTGGAGTCTCGGAAACAGATGAATATGTTATGGCAAAGTTTCACAAAACTGAAGCATCCCAAAGAAACATATCCAGTACACCAACACCTCAAGAAATAGAAGTTGGCACATCGACACTTCCAGAAATAGATGTCGATGCTTCGACGCCTCAAGAAATAGATATCAGTACATCAACTCCTCAACAGAGGGATGGTGTCGATACACCTCAAGAAATAGACGTTGCTGAAACAGTAGAATGTATTACACCCGAATCTGACAAAAGAAGACGAGCATTCGACAGAGAAATGTTCCATCTATCACCATCTCACAAAATGGCAGCATTAAAGGACGAGGAATGTGTTACACCAAAATCGCACAAAACTGGAATATACACTGCAGGTAATATTTTATTATACGAAACAAATTATGAGAACTCTAAATAATATACAAAAAAAATGTGTTTATGAGTTAATGAACTTAATACCATGTACTGCATTTCAATATTGGAATAGAAAAGCTTGTATAATTGGCTTGCTTATTATCATTATATATATGAGATGAAGCTGTTCGTTTAAAAAGTTTCTTGGTCAACTAAAGTATTCTGTTTTGTTCTTAGACACACGATCTCATTTACTCGCTGAAGTAAGTGTGAGGTCCACAACACCAAAAGCTGGTCATCTATACAAAGGAACTTTGCGACTAAACAAAGTTGTTAAAATATACAGACACAGCAATATATCATTTCAGAAACGTTTTGCTATTGCTGAAAGACCTATACGAGATGGCTCCTTTTGGAATTATTCATCTTCTGCAAATTCAGAGCTAGCTCGTTTTTGTCAGTCAGTCAGTACCGATTAGCTTCGAAATCACCAAAAAGTAGACGTTTCACTGGATGAAAAAAATGATGTATTTGGCAATACAACCAATCTGGAAAGGATACCGTTTTATCTGAAAAATGTTTTCACTGCCAACACCACGAACATTAAGAAAACGTCTTGCAAATTTAGAACTATCAGCTGGACTAAATAATATCATTATAAATAATTTGAAATTTAAAGTTTGAAGACAATTGAAATCTTATAGTAAGCTATGTGTCCTCATGTTTGATGAAATCAGCTTAACACCTTTTCTTAGATATAATAAAGACAAGGATGAAATTGAAGGGCTTGAGGATGTTGAAGGTATTCGGAGGTCAGAGATTTCTCGATATCTCCAAGTAGTTATGATAAGAGGCCTGTTCAAAAAATGGAAACAACCAATTTCCTACATGTTCACAAAATCTCCGATGAAGACAGAAGACTTAAGTCGCTGTTTAAAAATTTTTATTAAAGCTCTACATGAGGCAGGATTAACAGTGATAGCTACAGTTTGTGACCAAGTTTCCACCAATCACTCTACCATCAACAAATTAATTGAAGAAACCAGGCAGAATAAGATACGTGAAGGCATTGAATGGAAGAATCACAGTTTTATTGTTAATAATAAAGAAATCATTGCAATATATGACCCGCCACACCTTTTTAAAGGTATACCTAATAACTTGTTAACAAAAGATCTGATTTGGAAGCAAGATAGGAAAGTTGTTACTGCTAAATGAAGTGATATTGAAAAGGCATATTTCATTGACGCAGTTAGTGGCAATATACGGGCATTACCACGAATTCCTGAGCACAAGCACAAGTTGAAGAAGATGGAAGGTATTCTACTGTACCCAAGTTTTCAGTCAGTCCCTGGCAACTGCAATTACTATAAGGGCAACTACTATAAGGGCAGGACCCATCAAAGTGACCCTTACTGACGCTGCCCAAGTTGCCAAAGCACTTCGAAATTTTAAAAACTTAAAATTGTCCAATGAATTTACAATGATACGCGTGTCGAAAGACAAGACGCCCTACCAAATGGAAATGTATCGGAAGATAAGGCAAGAACTGAATCATAGAAGAGAGGCTGGTGAAACGAATATAACGGCTATATTTGTTATGGATTAGTGTAATTGTGTAAACCGAATATTACAAGGTAAAGATTGTAGAGACATAAATTATACCTACGCAATTTATGAGAAAGCCAAAGCTATTTACAAGCTTGCGTTTACAAGCATTTTCTCTTTTTATTACCACAAATTTACCCTCATAGTCCTGTTTTTTTGATTTATATTATGAATGCAATAGATATTGTAAAACTTTATAGCATTATATATTTCATAATTTTATTCGAAAAAGCAATTAAAATTACTTGTAATAATAATAATTCATAAATGAGGTACCACACGTCCGTTTACAAGGTTTAAGACCACTGGTATGATGCTTTCCGTACATTTCGCTAGATGGCGTGGACACGACAACAAATTTATACACAGAGTTTCCCCTCGGTGCATTATACCAGTATTCTCCGTTTTCCATTGTCACGTTATTCACTGATTTTGGAGTGTTCGGCATGGTCTATTTACTTAAATGGAAGCTTCTGAGAACTACTGAAATGTTGTCGTAGTCCTAATAATATTTCCCCCGACAGAATAGATGGCGCTGTTGTTGATTACTTATTGGTTGTTTGTTAGGAAATCTCTTTATTATCGATCATTATCGATTGTAATCGATTATAGGTGTTATCGAGTGATTCTTGTTGTTGCCATCTTTTATATCTTGTTTTATTGCGTTTTGTTTTATCTGAATTGAATTAGTTTTATTTGTATTTAAGAGTTTAGTTTTTATTTTTGTTTATCAGTGCTTGTTATTTTGTTAAAGACTTTTTACAACTATTGGAAAATTATTATACATATTTTAGGGTAAGTGCTATGTTAAATTGTAATTTTTAATCATAAAATTTTTCTTTTTTTACATATAACTTTAGAAATGGGGGTGTATTGTACAGTTTGTGGCTGTGTAGGCAGACGGGAAAGTAAACCTAGCAATAAACTAATGGCTTTTTCTGGTAAGTAATTGTAATTTGTTGTACTGTTCTTTAGAAAATGTTTTTCTGAAAAATAATACTATATACTTGTGCGTGTGTCTGTTTAGAAACGCAAGTGCTGCATGAAAATGGAATTCTGCAATTGCCAAAAACTGCAATGGACACTGCCCAATGTTGTGAATTTTTGGATTCTTTGTTCAACAGTTTGAATGGCAGCACATTAAAATTACGAAAGCCATGGAAAAAAGGTGTGACAGAGAATTCAGGATATATTAAATTTTGGAATAAATCCTTAAAAATCTTGGACACAATGTATTTTGTCAATTCAAGAGGAGATAAATTAAAGACACCGCCATCCATTAAAAATCTCATCATGACTATAGGTAACAAATTTTAAGATATTATTTAATACATTGAAAAGTTTTGGATTCGGTTATATGATGCCTGGGACAATGAATCAAGACCCCATTGAAAACATTTTTGGCAAAATCCGTCAAAGAACGTACAGGTTCACAAACCCTACTGTTTCATCTTTCACTCCCTTGTCCACAAATTGCGAAGATGATAAGTCTTCAGTATTATTTACACTAAAAAAATGTTTACAGCAGGTATGCTCCTATCAATATCGTTTATGTAGTTGGTTCTATTAATTTTAATATTTTGTAGATACAACGAAAAACATCCGATGAAATTATTCCATTCGCCATACCACATTCTGTGCAGATACTGACAAGTCCTCTATCTAAATATATCTTAAGCTACATGTGTGGTTACATACTGAGAAAAATACCATCTTGTGAGATATGTGCTATTTGCAAAGAGTATTTCACATGTGAAGATGTCAGAAATGAGCATCATAGATTTACTCGCGCTAAAGAATATGACGATAGGCAGCGCTTGATTTATGTCAGCAAAGATATAATAGAAATAATATTAAAATGTTATCGTTTAATTTTGTATATTTTAAACCGACACATCCATAGTACTAGGATTAATTTTAAAGAAAAACGCAATTTACATGGAATGAAAGTGAAATCCCATATTTTTCAAATAATTACAAAAATTTTAATATATAATTATATTAATCAAATTAATAATATTATCACTGGAAAAGACTTACGCACTTTTGCAAATAATGAACCAGATTTGTTTAAATGTGCTAGAACAATTTATATCAAAAAACGTAAAAATAAATAATAAAAGTGGTTACTTTCGTTGTTTTAATACCCAGTCGTATAAATATATGCGAATATAATATACATTCATTCAAAAATAATAAGAGGTGAATATACATGACCATTTTTATAATGCGATTACTATTTCCCCTGGCCGTATACATGGCGCTATGCAATGACTAACTATTAAAGCATTGAATGCAGCACCCCTGGGAGTGCTATTCTCAACTCATTCGAATATAATCGTATGCGAAAGCATTACGAAGGGTTTATTTTCGAACGGTTGTCTAATTCGGTATTCTCATCTACCCATCGTAAAAGCAATAGAAGAATCCAGCGCAGAAATTTGGCAATAATGTATTTGTACCTATTTTGCCGGTAAAGTTTAAATGTGCATTGCAGATGTTTTATTACTTAGCAATAAAATTATGGGTAGATATACATACATAATAATTTAGTTAAAGCAATTGGAAAACTTCCCTCGTTATTCATTCTATTTGATTCTGTTGCAAACGTTGTTAGCACTAGACTGGCAGTTATTTTTAATACTTATTTATATTTTAACTTCTTTTCTTCAATTTATTTGGTAAGTATTTGGAATATAATAATTATTACCTCTTACATAAGTTTAACAAAATTTTTATTAAAAACTAAATACAACTAAATTTTATATAATGTATGATTGTTTCAGCATTGGAAAATGGAAACACCTACAAAAAGAAAAGGTGTTCACCCATCATCAAATCAAAACATGATGATGATGGAATTTTTAAAAAAGAATCCGCTACTTATTAGTGGTAAATATAACAGTAATTTTAGTTACAAGTTGGTTACAAGGATGCCGAAAATTCATGCTAAGTATATTTTTAAAACTTCTATCATTTATTTCCGCAAAAGGGTCTCCAATAACTATATCAATATGAATATTTTCACGATTTTCTTCTTCTAATTCAGGATTTTCCACTTCATCTAATAAATCTAAATACAATAGCTCATCCATTTTCTTGTTTCTTAAATTAAATTACAAACTATAATTTACCGAAAAGATATAATTTCCAAGTACACAAAGTGATAGTGTAATTTGTATGGCTTCATTTTCGTAAACGAGTGGGTTTACGCGATCGAATTCTAAACAATTAGTATTTTCGCCTTCGAGATACTTTCGAGGAGTCGAGAATAAGGTTTTTTAAATCACATTCGAATGACGTCACGATGCGACTTCGAATCTAAAAAACGATGAGTGGAGAATAGCACCCCTGTCTAACTTATAAGCCACAGATACACATGCAAGCAAATTGCGTTAGTAGCTTGCATGCCAGTAGATTGCATGTGCCAGTAACTTTCAGATTGAGGATACATTTGCAAGTAAAATTGCATGCAAGTAGCTTGTATGTGCCAGTAGCTTGAAGACGGTGGATACATTTGCCAGATAAAATGCATGCAAGCTTTTAGAATCGGAGATTTCGAATAGGTCATTACCAAGTTTACACGCTAACCTGTCCAAATTTGTAAGTTTTAAAAGTTTTAGAGTTTACAAATGGCGAATCACATGGAAAAGGTTCGAAATGAATTAAATAGTAGGTATAGTATTGTCACTTGCAACAGAATGCGTACGTCAAATAATACTACCTAAACGGAACAAAAGAAGAACACGCATTTGGGTGAAAAATTGGATTAGCAGAAGGGAAACTTGTGGAGCAAGTAGTTGTCTGCTTACAAAAATGCGACAAGAAGATATATATGGTTATAGAAACCACTTAAGAATGCTTCCTGAAAAATTTGATGAGTTTTTGACCAAAATTGAGGACCGAATTACTAAAAACGATACCCATATGCGAAACGCAATCCCAGCCAGAACTAAAGTGGAAATAACAAGATTTTTAACAACTGGTGATTCATACGTATCTCTGGAGGCATTGTTTATAGTAGGAGTTTTTTCATCTCCCCAGCGAAACATGATGTGGAGCTATCAACAAAACGAAAAAACGATCTCAACTTGCATGCGACTACTGGCATGCTAGTATCTGTCGTCTGTGTTCACACATTCAATTTGGCATGCAGTTTGTATTCCCCCACCACCCAAGTTGCACATTGCATGCCAAAAAATCAAATCTGGTCAATCTACTTGTATACAAGCTACTTGCCTGCATGTTAATAGATACACATGCATGTAGCTTGCACATTCAAGTAGCTGGCATGCAAGTGTGCAAGCTACAGGCATGTGTATCTCCTGCTATCTAGCGAAAAGTAAAACGCTTTCGCTTATAGTACAAATATCAACTCTCAGTTGGCGCTAGCGTTACACTTACAAAGGGTTGCCTATCTGAACAGCTACATGGAGTTTTAAAAAAGTTGTGTTAAATGTGTTGCATATGATTAAGGCGAAGGCAATTGAATTTGGTTAGCGCAAGCAGAAATCCTCGATGCTACCGGGAAACAAATATATATTCATCGCTTCACTAATATTCGGTTGTGCACCGCAAGTCGCAGGTGTTTCAGTCGTCTTCAAGTATTGAATAGATTCATTGTGCTATTAGTTTTTATAGGTATATATGCATGTATTACATTAGTGCTCATATTTTATATTCATTATTTTAACACCTTGCATTTTTTATGATGTTTCGGTAGATATTGCATATACAATCCCTACAAACGTGCGACGAATAGTTGACTTACATACGAATACCGAAGCAAACTCGCAATGTGGTTGACCAGTGCTCATGAACCGGGGCGTGGGCCGTGGGTTTTTTGTGATGTTAAACTGTATGTGTGGGCGCCAGCCGAGACTAAGCGGCAAGGTGGTCAGGGTTAGTAACAATAATTAAAATAAAACCTCCATGTTAAAATCACAATAACAATTTAATGACAAAAATATTGTTGCAATTTGGGTGTTTACCGTTGGCTGAATGTAGATATGCAATAGCAGCGCTAACATTTGGCTGAGCGTGACAGATCAGCTGATTTAATGGCAAACTTATATGTCAACTGCCAACAATCGGAAGCAGTGAAGTATATTAAACACAAGAAATGATAAGTAATAAGAAATAATACTAGTAAAGAAATTGACACTCACTGTTACAATAGACTTGAATTTTGAGCAGTATTTTAAGTGTAAAAGCTACAATATTGAACATATGAAATAACCTTACTTATTTTAGGTTAAATGTACCCACTCACAGCTGTAATTGAGTTTACATAAATTCGTCTAATCTAGGAAAGTGCCTGCCGTAGCAGAAATATTAATAAATAGTGACAAATTATTGAAATTGTAGTAAGAATTAAGATATTAATAAAGATATTAAATTATTAATGTTAAATTTCGCTGTAGACTCACATACGATCACTCCTCGATAGATCCAGGTAAAATAATGACACGGCCATCTATTTGGATGCCAGTAAAATCAGCAGTTACCAATTAATATGATGTAGGTTGGGATAATCCTTCACCCTAAACTAGGAGGTTCTTGCCTTGTACAGTCAATTAATGGAAACAGCCAAATCGGTTTGCTATATGAATGGCTCCATGGACAACTCAAGTAGTTCGGAAGAAAGTGGCTAGTCTTTTATGGTTTGCATCATTAGCACTGTATAAATTTGTGTGCGGAGCTGTTAATTCACATGTGCCCAAAAAATGTGAACCGAAGGCTTAATATGTATCATACATTGCATCTAGCAATTAAAACTTTGAGCCTAAAAAATCGAAATATAATGTTACCATGTGCTCATGAAATACTATGTAAATAAAATGTAAAATATTAGTTTTTAAATGCAGATGCCATTAAAAATAATAGATGTTTAATCATCAATTAGATTACCTGATTTTTAAATAAATATGATAACCTTACCTAGATGTTATGAGCTCTAATATCAGGAAGGAAATGCCTTATTCAAAAATGGCGAGCTAGCACAGAACGCAGTCTCACTCGTTTATTTAAGCGACAAATGTTATAAACAAATCTACAGATATGACCAAAATAAAAAGCACATCTGCACATGGCAACAGTATATTGTCTAACGCGCAGACTCGTTACAAACGTCTGGGCGAGAGATTAAAGTAGAGTTGTGAGTTTTGATGTGACATTTGCATTTTAATTGTTATGCTACACAGAACGACATAGAAAATACAATAAAAATATTTAAAATATTTTTTAAATTTATTCTAATTGCAGACAATAAGATCTAGATTTCTAAACAGATTTTATTTTTTAGTAACTGTGGTCTTCAAGGAGTTAGCAGCAACTAGTTAATATAATATAACGCATTTACTATCAGTGTTAATAATCAAAACATACATTTGTAGCGTTTATTAAGTTAACGGCCTTACATATTATAATTTCGAAACCGGTTATCCACTGGATATACGTTTTAGCGGATACCAAGAGCATTACTAGTTATGCTTTTCGAAATAGCTGTTTAACTGTTATAATTTTATTTCACGAGAAAAACTATTGAACAGTGGACATCTATGAATATTAATGACGTAACAAAACGTTATTGCTAACAATTTCCCTTTGCCCCTTCTGTGATTATTATCATTGCTTAATAATACCATGAATCTAGTAATATCGATATTGTTATTACAAAATGTTTTAGATGTCAACTTTGGATCAACAATTTAGAATTAAAGTTGAAATAATCCATGTTGTAAGGTGAAATGTAATATATGTATGTAGAATAAAACAATCCTCTATACCTTACACAATTTAATAAATTTACTCTAGATACATGTTTCGGCCATACAAGCCATCTTCAGCCTAGAATCTAAACAATAACGTAAAATTACATAAAGTAATGATAATTAAAAAATGCAGTACTTACAGTCATTTGTTAAGAATCAAAAACAATAAAATTATGAAATGTCTTGAAGACGTGGTTGTGTGTTTTATTAATATTGAACGGATGAAAAGAGAAAAGTGAAATTGATAGGGTTAAAGGTGAAATTAAGTTATATTAAATGTAGGAAAAGACATGTTGAAAATTGTGATTGATATGGAAAAGTTTAAATGTATTTGAAAAATACGTGGTTAATTTAATTATACATGTACATGTAGGATGAGAAAACAAATACAAAAAGGGGATGAAGGGAGATTAAAATTTAGATTTTAAGTTAAAGCAAAATAAGGGATGGAGATAAGGGAGTAAAAAAACACAGCACGTTGAAGACGTCTGGTTACATTAAAAGACACGGACAAACTGAATCAGTTAAAAATTTTTAAAGCATAAAGATATAAATGTTTTGTAGGTAATATATAAATTGATTAAAATTTAGGAAACTATAACTAGCGACCTTGTGTATATAGGCAACTATTTATATATATATATAGATATTAAATTTTGAAGACCGAAATCAGTTACTGACGCTGATCCTTCGTATATTGTGATGAAAATTGTGGAACATTAAATTCCGAAAATTTTTTACTGTTAACAGGAACAGAATTGGGTTTGTAAATGAACTAAAGGAAACTACTGTTTTAGCCTTTGTGACGTTTCGGAGAAAATTTTATTACTCCATCTTCAAACCTATGTAAATTAATACACAAATTATACCTTAGAATTAATGAATTACTACAATTGTAACTTA
>SMLS01058983.1:0-10948 GCA_004785975.1 Popillia japonica
GAGTGTACATACAAGTAGAACGAATACAACTCAAGAGCGAGGCAGTAAGCGTTTAATTCATATTATTTTCAACTGATGGCAGCATCGTCCAAAATAAATAAATCAGTAACCTCGGTAGGTATTTGTTTTGTTTTGGTACCTTGTCACTAAATTTCTACTTTTAGTCTTGATTCACCATTGTTTATATTACAAGCAAGCGAAACAAAATATCATTTGCAAAACATGACTTCTGCGAGCAGTACGAGCGCGAGATCATTATTTGCTGATTCGAAAATGCGATTGGCGGATCGAGTACAAGTAAATGTTAATAACATAGCATCACTAGCGCGACAAATAGTACGTGGATCCAAAAGTAACGAGGTATATCAATAAATCGGTAATGTTTTCTCTTATTACAAGTATTCTATTTCTAGATTTTAATGCATTCTGCCAGAAACTTTGCCATACAAGAACATGCTATTAGGGAAAGTGAAGGTAACCTGAAAAAACTACAAAGCGTATGTGTTCATTTAGGATATCAACACGATTCAATTCTTCAATCCTGCCAAAAAATCGAAGAAGTAAAAGAACAAGTGCGCGCAATGCAAAGATAAATAGTAATAGAAGACTAATAGTGTAATAAAATCGGCCATATTTTGTTCCAGTACAATTTTAAGATACTCTAGTTGGCAACTCTAATTGTAAAAAACAAAAATTTAGCTATCTAATCTTGGTTGTCAATTATTTAGTTATAGCAGTATTTTAGTGGACAGTTGTGACTTAATTAAATTATTGTGGCTTTATTTAGTAAATTTAATATTGTGCTGGTAAGATTATAACCATTAATTAAATAAATTAAGTTCAAGTTTTTGCTGTTTCCCCTTTTTTTTATTGCAACCTTGAATTGCTGTAGTGTCACTCAAAGAACTTGTGACAAAAATATCACCGCCAATGTAGCACCATTTACGCAGTTTCATAAATAAATCAATAAACCTTTAATACTTTACAGAATAACCGCATTGAAGATGTCTACATTATTAAAATTACGCCAAAGGTACAAGTGGACGCCTAAAAATTTAAATATCATTTCCAAACGATATCAACAAACAAGAACACAAATAAAAAGATTACCTAGATATCAACCTATTGATGTAGTTCCTGTATTTCGTCGAGCAAGCAATTTTACAGATAAAGTAGCTCTGCGTGATTCATTTGGTCATTACACATATGGAAATCTGTTCATGGGAGCCAAGGAGCTTTCAAATGAAGTTTCACAAACACTGAGTGAAGGAAATGTTTTAAACCAAAAAGTGTTGTATTTATGTGGTAATGATGCAAATTATACTCTTACGCAGTGGGCTATATGGATGTCTGGACATATTGGTAAGTTACACAACTAACATTTTTCGCTTTATTATAGTAAAATTTTAGGGCAATTAAATATTTTTCATATTAATCAATTATATATTTCAGTAAATTACATATTTTACTTAAATTATTCGTATTTAAGCATATTGGTATGGTAACATGCGGTTATATCTGTTTATCATTATTTTATATATTCCATTTTGAAGGTATTATTTGTTAAAATGCTAATGGTAATTGAATTTTGTAATAACCTAAATGAAACTAATCTGCCTCGTAGCAGTAATGAGAATGTTAATGTTTTTTTTTTATAGCTGTGCCGTTAAGCCCATTGCACCCACAAAATTTATTGGAATACTATGCAAATGATAGTAATGCAAAATTAATAGTGACTACATCAGAGTATGCGGACCTTATACAACGAGTTTCCAAGAACTGCAAAACTAAGCTTTTAGTGTTAGATGATAAGCTAAGACAGAATGCATCTCAAATGAATCCTGTTAAACAGTCTGATATGGAAGGAGGTCTTGCGCCAGATTTTTATAATAAAAGCAATGCAATGATTTTATATACAAGTGGTACAACAGGTCAACCTAAAGGTATAGTTTAAAATCATATTTACTACACACATATTTCTAATCATATGACATTGAAACATTAATAAACACATTAATATGATAAGTATGATATACTTTTATGCTATTACATTATTTTTTACAATGTCAAAACCGAATCACTTCAGTTTAAGTGGCTAGTAATTATTATATGGATTTAAGTAATTGTTAGTTATACATAATCACCAATCTACATATCTATAACTAAATCGATATATTGTGAAATCAGTTCTCTAGGTAGGTAATATAGTTGGTAATTACTATAAAAATGAATACACACACACACGTGTATGTGGCGGCTGAGACTTGTGTAACCAATATCTTAAAAACATATTCGCCATATAATTCACACAACAACGATTCTATTATTTTAAGCTGTTTCCCTATAACTAATATTGTGATAGGATAAGCCAAAATACTAGACATGCAACGGATATTCGGCTACTATTCGGTATTCGGCTACTTTTATCCTATGTATACCGAATACTTTTAAGTAAGATGTTTTGTTGTAGTCAGGTAATTGATAAAATAAAAATATATTTATTTTATAATAATCTAAAGTCTGAAATTTATAGCAAAAAATCCTTGAAAGAAACTATTATCTCTAGTTTTAAAAAATAAAAAAAAAAATCTAGCAGCTTACAGCTTATTATAAAGAAACTTAGAAACCCCATTTGACAGGACGTTGATAGAGCTTTGATGCAGTGGTTTGCACATCAACGAAGTGCTAATAACATAACTACATACTTATTTTACTTCAGTGTTCAGTTTTGTTTTTATAACATACTTCTGATAAAACGTACCAAAATCTCCAGGCCCATCGAGTACGTTATAACCGAGTTATACTGTATATATAATATGTTTGTAGGACCTAGACCCTTTATACACCTAGAAATTGATTCTTGCGATAATGATATGCTATATGACTGTCCAATATTGCGCTGATGTGTTCCCGTTCCAAAGAAAACTAGTGCTGCGAAAATTTTGATTTGTATGTCTAGAGCTTTATTATTTCCGGTGATAGGAAAAAAAGGATCCTAGTTGATTAATTCAATCAACCATCTTTTGTGAAGCAAAATTTTTAGGGCAAATTTTTATAAGTGCATATCAGGAAGATTAAAGCGTGTGGCATTTTTTCTCACAATTCTCTTTTGTTGTTAAAATTTTTTAATGCTTCACGTCTAATAATCTGTTGAATTATATTCCGGGCGATATATAAATTTAAAGGGAGCATTCTTCGAAAATAACGATCATACAAATGACTATAATGGAATACAAGTGATTTGCTTCATTTGCTTACGATCTATGATGAGTTGAAATTCAAAAACAATCCCAAATAAAACGGAAGAACCGTAAAAATTTACAGTAATTTCGTTGAATCGAAATTGGTTACCTTGAAATTTTCATGTACTTTGACAAATTTGCCGAACATTGTCGAACCACAATTATATAGCACAAGGGAAGTTTAGAGAGTACAACATTTACGATTCTATTCCAGATAAATTCAAATAAAATTAATTAAATCCAATAAATTTGATCTTTATTCGAATTATAGTGTTGTAATTTACGTAGAAGTGGAAAAAATATCAGGAAAATAATATAAGTATAAAAAGGTCATAAAAATACATATACAGGTGGCCAGCTAAGAATGCAAAGTGCGGTATCTCGTAAACAATTCGTCCGAGCGACTTGCGGAAAAAAATATATATATTACTAAAGTGGACAATAGAAGGCCATGGAAAGAAGATGGTCGCCAGAGGGCGTGACCGTCATTTTAAATTGTTAAAGTGATTTTTTACTTGATTTACTTAAATCCACATAGTAAATTTTACTCAAAAATATGTGCCTTTTAAAGCTGAGTTTTACTCGAGCAATTTTTGTTTAACACTTTTGACGTTTTTTTAATAAACACCTGTAACTCCTAAACGACTGAACGGATTTAAACAAACTTGGTCTCTTTGGAAAAAGCATTTATAGTTCCATCAAACCCATCTTACCTATGATTTGTCTAGTTCTTGGTGATGCCGCTAGAGCGCGCTTTTTGATATAATAACAGAGAATTTCAAGCTACGAATAAGATATCGAGATACCGTTTTCACTAACCTATTTAGGTATCAGTTCACTAGATTTTTATGGAATAAAGTCATATTATTGCATTTGATTCTTTAGAGAATTTTGCAATTCTCTGTTATTATATCACAAAGCGCGCTCTAGCGGGGTCACCAAGAATTAGACAAATCATAGGTAAGATGGGTTTGATGGAACAATAAATGATTTTTCCAACGAGACCAAGTTTGGTTAAATCCGTTCAGTCGTTTAGGACTTACAGCTGTTTATTTAAAGAAACATCGAATTACCCCGCACCACTTTATTTTAATAGATACATCAAAAAATGTTAAACAAAAGTTACTACTACAGGTGTTCGGGGCTTGCCGCTTGTATGGTTAAGGTCGTACTTAACCGAAAGGAAAATGAAACTTAAAATTGACACAACTCTATCGGATGAGTTTCACGTAGATCTAGGTGTTCCTCAAGGCTCCGTTTTAGGTCACCTTTTATTTTTGTTGGCCATTAATGTCTTGTCAGACTTCGTATCGGCTGGATCTCTGGTGTTGTTTGCGGACGATGCTTCGTTAGCGATTTCTTGTGATACAAGTAGGAAGTTGCTACTTAAGATTGATCGAGTCATAACGCAGATGGCATCACGGTGCAACTAGAATAAGTTAATACTAAATTATTATATTTCCATAAAAGGCGGATCTTACCATGACCCCTCAGATGGTAGGATCCGCGTGGGGTCTTTTAAAGTTCTAGAAGTATTTCGCAAATTGAGTATGTAATAAAGAAATTAAATTCGACGTTTTGTGGCTACCGAGCTACTCGTATTCGACCAGAAGTTGTGATTCGTGGTCAGTTCCACATCACAATACAGCGCAACTTAGGGAGTATCTGAGTGAGAACTGCTTCTACAGCTTCAATGAATTCTTGTCTACATAATTGTTTTTTATCTTGTTTTACTATTCTTTGTCTATTTGATTGTCTGCGTTTTATACTTTATTATTATTGTGATATATTACTTTTTATACACTTTTTTGACGCTTTATATCCAATTGAATATTGGCAATGAATAAAGAAACTATTCTATTCTACAACGGGCCTATTCCATATTCGTCATTGTTTTCGTTAATGCAAAAATAATGATACGAAGCGGATTGCCGTTGTTTACTTGTAACTTTTAGGTTTCTTGTTAAGTTGTTTTTGTAATATAATTTAGTCTTATTATCGCCTTGATAATGACAGCATTGCTGTCGAAACCCGTTGGCAATTATCCAAGTGTTTGGTGTCCTGTGGGTGATAGTGAATTAGTGTTCTACTTCTACCGTTGTCATAGTTTCCCCGTTGACGTATGCACCTTTCGCTGCTGGTTAATGTAGTTGCACATGTAATATCCTGTATAGTTGAATTTTTAGGTATACGGCGCTATTCTATTTTATATGAATTTAAGATTTTTTTATTAAAGCCATAAAAAAGCACTAGCATTATTATTATTAGTAGTAGAAGTTCCACTGTTATGTAGTTTCTGCTGGCTTTATTGCTCACTTTCTTTTTGTCTTAAAAACATTCATTGTTGTAAGTTGTGGATGCAACTGTTGGATTTCAGAGTCAGACTGATCAACATCAATTTCTGCAAAACTATTATAGTTAAAAGCATTAACCTAATGACATTTTGCTGCCTCTACGTCTTCAATATCTAAAATTACTCGATGTTTCATTTTTACCGCAGAGGGTATCGTAATTTTTTCTATTGTTAATTTGCATTCTTGCCATTAACTGTAAGATGACCCCAAAGTCTGCTCATATTACAATTTTCTAGTAGGTACACTTTGTAGCAGGTTCTTAATGCTGTGCCCACATTACGCCTACAACATGCAACGCAACGTATAATGTAACAAGTGTGGACAGATGTTGGCGTTGCAGTTGGTGTTGCAGTGAATGCGCGCTGACGATCTGCGCGCTGTTGATCTTTAGCGCGCCATCAAAGAAATGTTCGCTTGCAGTATGGACGGAAATTTTACTATACGTAGGTATAGTGTGTACATTCGTACGAACGCGCACACATGATATATACATAAAGCGACAGATGCGCTTTCTTTAGTTTCCATGCATCCTACAAAGCTGATATAACATATTTGTCGACAAAAAAGCTTTTAGCATCAACACCAATACACATACGCCACAATCTCCGAGACTTTGTATCAGTAACAAGTTCCGCCAAAAGTATCCAGCCAGATGGTAGAATTCGTCAACGCGCGCATCCATACTCGACGAGCACCCTGGAACGTTACAACATATGCAATTTTATTCCAAACCATAGCATCGATTTAGTCAATTCTACAGAATAGAATTCTGTTTTAAAGAGTTCCGCCACTGTGCCAACTGTGTACGATTGAGACAGCGATAATTTTATCACATCCTGCACCTTGTTTTGCTGTAGTAATAAATCTTAAAAGACAGCACCTGTAACAATTTAATTTGCTACGTCTCAGCAGTAATAGGTCACAAGCAAATATTATGAACGAAGCACCTTTTTCAACAGTACAATGAAACAAGATGACAGTTTTATTGTATTATAAGTAAAACAACCTCGTTAATATCTTAATTCGTTTAGGTATTGTACTTTGTACGTTTTAGGCCTGAAACAAGGTTTGAATGCTTCTCTCGAGATACGATTACTGTTACAAATCTATCTTGTTGTCCAGTACTGCTCAACGACCACGGTTTCACGAAGCTGAGAGGACCAATCCAAAAGTGCCACCTGATCGCATATGTCGATCGAGTCATTTGACATTATCCTGTTGAAAGTAATGATCACCGGAATTCATATTGTCAAGTTACGTTAGTGATGCTTCTAGAACATACTTTAGGTTCTCCTACAATTTCTAGAATCAGACACATTGAAATGTTTGTATTTTCACCGCCAGTTCGAGATTGTAGTTGAAATGTGTTCTCATCATACTATAACCTTAGACTTCCGCGGAATGTAACGGTGTCCGAAAGGGTTGTATGTACTATCATGGACAGATAGAATATCCGGGTATACGGAGTATATGTTGCGCTCCTGATACAATATCGATTGTGCCGTCAAGCGAATTGTATCAGGAGCGCAGCTTGCACTCCGTACACCCGGGCATTCTATCTGTCCATGACTGTACATCTGTAGCATATAAACGAAGGCTTTACATATTTGAATTTCGCTTCAAGAATTGCACCGACTTTGAATTTACCGAAATTTACCTGTGCCTTTAGCTTAATTCTTCCGAAGCAAAAAATGCACCCAAGGGTTTTATACGGCTCTAGAAGTCAATAATAAAAAGCAGTTTATATACTGCTATATCAATAGACGTGTCTTTTTGATATTGTCGCGGAATATCCATTCAACACCTCAAAAAAAAAACACAGAATCTGTTGATATTAGTTTACAATTTTGGTGGAATCATAAGGACTGTATTCTAACTTGAATTAACAACTTTAGTTAGTAGTAAAACATAAATAATACTGACGTTCTTGATTGTTTGTTACATAGGTATACACATTTGCTCATACCTTTTACATTTGCACTGTATTTCTACTGCAGTCACTCGGCAGCAAACTTTAAAAAATTAAAATATAGGACGGTCGTTTATAATTTAATAATTACATATGATGATGAATAGTTTACGCATAAACAGCAGCTACATGTAGTCTGCTTAAAAATATAATTGCACCAATGGTACTGTAATACTACGACATAACTAGCAATGCATATTTGATTGAATTAGGACAGGTTAAAGAATTTTGTTTTATTGTAATTTGTCCTATCAGTTCTAATTGTATTATTAAAATCAATCATTTTCTTATTTTAGGTGTTGTATTATCTCACAAAAATCTCGTATCTCAAATAACCTGTTTAATTGACGCTTGGAAATGGTCAGAAAAGGATACTCTGCTTCATACATTACCATTACATCACGTACATGGCATAGTAAATGCCTTACTTTGTCCGCAGTACATCGGAGCTAAATGTATCATGCTACCTAAATTTGATGCGAATACTGTCTGGGCATACTTATTAGGTATCAATACAAATCCGGACGATCGGCGTATAAGTGTTTATATGGCTGTTCCAACTATATATTCCCGATTGATCACTGAGCATCAGAAAGTATTTAGCAGCGATAGTAAAATGGTCGAATACATACGTACAACACTAAAAAATAAACTTCGATTGATGGTTAGCGGTTCAGCTCCGCTTCCCGCTACTGTTTACGAAAAGTGGTTTGAAATAAGTGGTCACAAGTTACTAGAAAGATATGGTATGACTGAAATAGGAATGTGTCTATCCAACGAGTATGATTCCGATAGAACACCAGGATATATTGGCGTACCGTTGCCTGGAGTTTCTGTAAGATTGGTTCGTAAAATAGATGATGGAGAAGACAATTATTTAAATTTACTAGAAAGCACGAATGTTAAGGGAGTAGTGAATACCAATATTACCAATAATGCAGATTCTGAAAGTAATCCTGTAGGAGAATTACAGGTGAAAGGAGACAACGTCTTCAGAGAGTACTATAATAAACCTCAAGCAACGGAACAAGAATTTACGATTGATGGTACGTATTTCTTTCTATACAAACTCTAATAGCATTACGACTTAGTTTGTCGAACGATTTTCTAACTATTGGTATTGGTTTTAAAATCGTCTCAAAAATATGCTTTCAAAATTATTTGAGTGCAACAAAGACGAAGTAATTGTTATGTATTGTGCATATCGGATAGCTTTTAATAATACAAAATAACTTCAATTTTCTAAATTCTATTTGATACTTCAATCTCACTGTATATCTGGGCAGCGTACTAACAATCTTTCAACTAATTCAGAAAGGCGATAATGTTTCTTAATAATAAACGATTTCGTTAGCGAATTTCATGACGAACTGGTCGGCATTAAAAATTGCTTTACTTATTTCAATTATTATATACATTCGCGCTATACGACACGAAATATTGCGGCGAAAATACGTGACTTTGAAAGGTTTCATTTCTGGAATACGCTACATATGTGATCGCCTGTGAACGGTGGATACTTAACCTGTGTACTCTATATTCTAGTGTACAATTGTATTGGCGTATCAAGCGGAAAATATTATTGCATTTTTGGATGCTCCGATCAAAATAAATGGCTGTTACTTTTACCTTTGTATACCTTTGCGACACTGTATAATATGAAAATAATTTTAAAAAGTATGTACCTGTAATAAACCTGCATATATTCCAAAAGTACCACTTATTGAAAGCTACGTATTTTCGCCAAAATATTCTGTGCCGTATACCGCGAATAATCCCATATATACACACTCTCTTTGAAATTTTTAGGATGGTTCAAAACTGGCGACATTTCGGAATACTCATTGAAAGAAAAAAAGTTTAAAATATTAGGACGTCAAAGTGTTGACATAATTAAATCAGGAGGATATAAAATCAGCGCTCTTTCAGTCGAAACTCAGATTTTGGAACATCCTGCCATTGCAGACTGTGCAGTTGTTGGTCTTAAAGACGATGAATGGGGACAGAAAATTGTTGCGTTGGTTGTTTTGAAGCCGAAAACCGAAACTTTCAACATTGAAGAATTTAATAACTGGGCTAAATCAAGAATGGCTGGCTACTGTATACCAAAAGAAATAAAAATCATTACGTCTATACCCAAAAACGCAATGGGAAAAGTTAACAAGAAGGAACTTGTTCAAAGCCTTTGTGCATGAGGACACTTGCAAGCGAAATGTGTTGAAGAGGAAGTAACCAGAAAAGACTGCAATATTCATTTTTAATTTATAGAGTACTTCGTATATGTAAATTGTATATTGTGTGTATCATATCGTAGTTAGGGTATCGTCGTCACACCTTGATTTAAAATCAAAAGTATCAAGAAATCGAAACCTTGAAAAGTCATAGAAATATATACCTTTTTTTACTTTATTCATGGTGTGGATATTATACGTTAACGCTGATCTTATCTTCGAAGATAACCACATTATTATCTTGTAAATGTTTGATTTGTTATGTTGTCATTGCGGAAGTAAATTGTTTTATACATCTAAATATTGTAAATATATAACATATCTTAGACGTATATTTATTTAAATGCATTTGATTGGTTGTAGAAACAAATGTAACATAAAGATTAGATATATTAAACTTTATACAATAATAAGCAAAATTAGGAAATACATACTTCCAATTCTGTAGGAAAGTACTTAAATAAAGTTTCATTTCATTTTTTATTATCATTAAACATTATACATTGTAAGCAGATATTCAAAATGAGATTGATTGCTAAATAACATAGAAAACTATTAATAATGTACATTACAACTTTATTTATTATACTTTATCAATAATTAAACAAAGACATACAAAATGTATATATATTACTAAAAGTTGAAGACAACGAAAAAAGATATTGATCTTATAATTTTAATTTTTAAATAATGTTTTCGTTGTGTTATTAAACACAAATTCTGTTAAAAGGATTAAAAATGAATAAATGAATGGGGTCACTATGTCGGCACGTTGGAATTTGAAATACTGACTAATGTAGGAAGTGCTTCTGAAGTATTCATGTTTTGATATTGCTATTCAATATATAACTAATTTAATATTAAATAAACCAAAAAAAAATATTGAAATGTAAAAGCGACTAATTTCCTTTTATGTGCTCTCAATGTTTGGGTATTGTTGTGCGTCATATTAATTTGAAACATTTTTTGAAAGTACCTCGTTTCGAAATATGATGAAACTCTCAAGAATTAGTTTTCTATCGTTCCGTACATTGAATCTATATTGGATGAAAGTTATCTACACAAAGAATAAATTTCAATATCCAAATTTGTTATATGTACCTACACAATCAAATTTATAAATTGAATGTCTATTATGAATGTTTTTTTTTT
>SMLS01058987.1:0-44248 GCA_004785975.1 Popillia japonica
CCCCCCCCCTCCGAGAAATCATATACAAGTATGTCTAAAATTTTTAGGCCGGCGGATATGACGCTGGAAAAAGCGGTGGAGGAGGCCCAATTAGCTATAAATTATTTTTTTAACAACAAATTCGATGAAGCTAAAAATCTGATGAAGCCCTAGTACGTCCTAATTTGATTTTAATAAATCCAATCTGACAATCTTTATTTTAGCTGCCATTCCAGCATGTACCACGCGGTCGGATTCTCCGTTTTCAGCTTCCTCGAAGCGATGCTCACCTTCGAACATCGTTGCATAGTCAGCGCCGGGGAGGCTTTAAAAAGCTCCCTCGCCGTCTGCAATCGGTACAGGAAGAAGAACACTATCGGCGAATCTCTGGGGAAAATCGTTAAAAAAACGAATTACGAGCAGTATACTGAGGAGGAGGCTCACGCTGAATTGTGTCACGCTGAGTGTCTCCTGTTGAAAGCTATGCTAACTTTTATGGAGGACGAGACTTTGAGCAGCTTCATCAAAGCTGGGATCAAAATCAGATCCTGTTACAACTCCTATAAGTATAAAATAGATTTAATTTAATTTCCCCCATGACGTTTAATTCATATTTAAAGGGAATGCCACCAAGTCCTCCTGAATAAAAATTGGTCGAAAAGCCTGACGAAACCGCATTTCGAGAGCGGAGTTAAAATGGGAATCGGGACCTTTAACCTGATGATCTCACTGTTACCAACGAGAGTAATCAAATTATTAGAATTCATCGGATTTTCCGGAAACAAGGTGGAGATATTTTAATCCCCTTAAATTTAATCAATTCCAATTTAATTTTCCAGCAATTAGGTTTGCAAGACCTCCAAAAAGGCTACTCCATGCAGGGGTTGCGCCAAATCCTCTGCGTCATGACTCTACTAGCCTATCACTTAATAGTGATATACGTCCTAAGTCACCAGGAAGGCGATCTAAAGCTGTGCGAGAAGATTATAACCGATCAACTCAAATTGTACCCGCAAGGTGTTTGGTTCTTGTTCTTTAAAGGCAGATTAGAGTTCATGAAAGGGAACTTAAACGCCAGTATAGAGTGGTATACGAAATCTTGGAAATCCCAGGATATTTGGCCGCAGTTCCATCACTTCTGCTTCTGGGAGTTGCTTTGGGTTAATTGGTAATTTGAAATTTATCGAATAAGTTTCGGATTTAGCGGAATTTTTTAGCTTTAAAATGGATTGGAAGCAAGCGGGGGTTTTCGCGACGAATTTATTGGAGGGGAGCAGATGGTCGCGGACGATGTACAGCTATCAGAAGGCGATAATTTTGTTGATGTCCAACGATGAGCCTAGTAAAAGCGAGAAAGTTGTTATACAGAATTTGATGAAGTATTTTTTTTTCTTATTTAAAAATTTGGAAATAATTTTAACAATTTTAGAGACGTGCCAAAATACAAGCAAAGAATCGCTGGTAAATCGCTACCTATGGAGAAATTCGCAATCAAAAAAGCTGATCGATATTTCGCCCAAAACGAAACCCTAATCCTACCAGTCATCGAATTGATGTTCCTGTGGAATTTATTCAAATTATTGAAGAAGAATTTTAAAATGGCCGAGAACGTTTTGAAGCTGATCGAGAAGGCGTTGAGGAATCTAACCTATTCCGTTCCGTTAAATAAGTACGATAAAGATAATAGGGCGCTTCTGATGCTGTTAAAGGGGGCCTGTCTCCGGCAGATGGCCAGCCCCTTACAGGCGCTAGAATGTTTGGAAAACGCGATTTCGTTGCAGAAAGAAATTCTGGAGGATAATTACATCGTCCCGTACGCTATCGTGGAGTTGGCCCTATTGGAGTGGGATGCCGGGAATAAGGAGAAGGCAATTCTCGCTTTGGAAGATGCGAAGTATGTTGTGGATTTTTTTTAATTTAAATTTTTTTAACGAGTCTAAATTTCACAGGAAAAACTATTCGGGCTACTCGCTAGAGTCCAGGTTACATTTTAGAATACACACGGCACTCTCAGAGTTCAAGAAACAAGACCAAATATAATAATAGATATTGTTGATGTTATATATGATATATGTATGAGATATATAGATGAAAAAATGTGCTTTTGATGTAAATTTTAAGGTTTTATGTGATATTATTTTGCAGTTCAACCGAATTTTTTAGAGGGGACAACAGTATTAAATGTAAATAATTAAAAATTACATCAAATGCGTAAAAAAAATTAAATAAAATGTATGGGTCATAAAAAATATATAAATATGTATACAGGCTGTACCAAGTTTTTAACTGAGCCTGTATGTATGCAGGAATAAACATACTTTACTTAGTGTATACAACAAATGCTATTGTGTTCCGCATTTACTACTTAATTTCCACGTTAGAACTAATTTCGCCTTAATAACTATGAAAGAAAAAAAAATTGCTACGCCCGCAATAGTGATTTGTTGTATAAATGTGACTTTTTATAAACAGATTGTTACGTAACGTTTTCTTATTTCTTGAATAGGCTGTGTGTGTTTTATCTTTATAAATTTTTTAATTATATTTTTTATTCATTTTATGTAAAAAGATAAGTTGTTTTATTTTTTTACCCCTTCCCAACCCCCAGCAGGACGCCCTAGTCAAGGGGGAACCTAATAGGGATAGAAACGGCTTCAATTTTTTTATAAATCTAGTGCGATCTATAATTTATGTTTGGAGTCCCGCAGGGTTCGAATTTAGGACCGTTATTCTTTATAATTATCCTAATTGACAAGCTGACGTGATTTTCGACGATCATGGGTGATATTTTGTCGTTTTAGAGGTGCTGCTATCACTCTGTATGTCTTCTTTCACTTTACTTCACTTTTTCTTATCCGGAATCTACTGCAAATCTGTAGGGGGCTGGTAATTAATTACTAATAAAAGGGGGGAACCTATGTAGGAGGGAGCGATATAAAAGCAGCCATCGTTTTCGTGGAATTTGGGCCATAAATTTTCCGATATTACCTAGCGAATTCCATCATTTATGTTTGGAGTCCCACAAGGTTCGATTTTAGGACCGTTACTCTTTATATTTACGCTAAATAACATCATTTTTGAAGAGCATAGGTGGTATTTTACAATTTTTTGGGTGCAATTATTTCTGAGGATGTGTGTAAAGTTATTTTTTACCAAGAAAAGCGAAGAAATCTAGGTGGGAGGGGGTGGAATAGAAACGGCTATAATCTGTGATATCGTCCTTAAGGAATTTGAACCATAATTTTTCCGATATTACCTAATGAGTTCTGCCATCTATGTTTGGAGTCCCACAAGGTTCGATTTTAGGACCTCTACTCTTTATATTTACGCTAAATAACTTATTCACATCATTTTTGAACGTCATAGATAGTTTCTTACAATTTTTTGAGTGCAATTATTTCTGTGGCTGTCTGTGAAGCTATTTTTTACCAAGAACAGCGAAGAAATCTACGTGAGATGGGGTGGAGTCCCACAAGGTTCGGTTTTAGGACCTCTACTCTTTATATTTACGCTAAATAACTTATAGACATCATTTTTGAACAGTATAGATGGTGTTTTATAATTTTTAGGATGCAAGTATCGCTCTGTGTAGTCATGCCGGAAAGGGGGAGGTGGTTTAGTGACGTTTGGAGTCCCGCAAGGTTCGGATTTAGGACCGTTACACTTTATATTTACCATTTTTAAACAAAACGGGTGATATTTTAGACTTTTTGGTTTGGTTGCGTGTTTTAAATAATCCATTCGTTTATTTTTGCTCATTATTTCAACTACTTCCGCACCTGTATACGGGAAAAATTCGCTTACGCTAAGATATTTTGTACTTTACGTATTTAATTCGGGCTTGACGGTGAAGTTTATTAGGGAAACAGCAGAGTGATGCGGTAATTTACGCGATTTATCTTAAATTAAATTATCTTAAACATCTTTAGATGTCATCTTCTTATCTTATATAATTAAAAAAATATCTTTAAATAATTTTAAAATGAAACAATAACACATCTACTCGGAATTAATACAGAAAAAAGAATTACGACCTGACATAGTTCGTTACAAATTCAGGGACCATTTTGAAGCATTTAAAGAGCCTATGAAGGCGTAATAATTTAATAGCTTAATAGCAACAAGCTATTGCTGTCCACTTATACCTAAGGCAGTTTGGAGTAGGACATACTCCTTGCAAGACTTTTGACAAATTTTAAAATTGATCAATTCCATCTTTATCGCGTATAATAGAGTTTATACGATTCTTTCTGTTCGAGATATAATTTTCATCAGCGTCGTCAGTGGATAGTTTCCGTATTCAGTGTTATAAATGTGTCAACAAGATGTGTTATAAAAACAATATAATTTATCAATTGTTGAAGAGAATCAAAACTATCGGCAGATGACCACATTGTAAGTATACCTAACAAAAAGGTGTGAACTTAAAAATAGCCACAATCCAAGCGGTGTTAATTTAAAAGCAACGAACTTAATAAATATGCGGTAAATCAAATAATAATGTTAGAGCATGCCGTGTTGACCAATAGATGGTCTGAACTCCTACCGCAGGAAATATGTGATTAGATCCAATCCTAAGGTATTAGATATGATATAAGAATTGCCGATGATTATTATATTATTATCTATCTTATCTATATCTTGAAACGCGAATTTCCATTTTAAAAACGCGCCTTTTACGCTGCCAGCATCCGCCGATGAAATATCCCGAAACGTCACCAAGTTCAGGCGCCAGACACGTTTAAAACCAGTCGTATGGATCGATATTTTAGTTAAGCACACGATGTAGTCGTTGATAGATATTTTAGGCTTAAAAAGCCTAAATCCTCAAGGAAAAACTACATATTATGGGTATATAGAATTATCCTGCATTTATTTACATAAATATTCACCATCTGCGAATTATATATCAAGGGTAACAAATTTAATTAAAGGTATGTCCTTGCACGTGTGATTTATTTTATTTTTGGCTTGCATTTCCTAATTTTCCGCTGCACAATCTAGCGCAATAGACAAACGTAGGCCGTCCAAAATAATTCAGCGAAAACCAATCAATATTTAATAATGCACCATCTACGTTGATTATAATATCCTATTGATCCCATTTTTCTGGTTTAAATATAACTTTTTAAGTCACGCTTTCTATCTTCGCGTTTTGCAGTGAAGAAACAAGCTATGGATTTGAAGCTATGGAAAGTCCAAACCACATACAACCCTGTTCCAAAACAAACGAGAGCCCTAGTCCGTCAAGTGCCTTTACAGCAGAAATAGAAAATGATATGGAACTCACGTTGGTTGTCTCCGCGAATGAGAACGATGATAACGGCAGATTACCAGATGTTGTTGTCGTGGCTAAGGTCTCAGATGAGGATGACGAGCAGGAGACAAACCAGATTCACGAGACATATTTGTCTATAACCATTCAAGTTTTCATACCATTTTTAATAGCAGGATTTGGTATGGTGTGCGCTGGATTAGTCTTGGATAAAATACAGGTACAATTTTGTTCCCACCATCATTCAGCAGAAATAGTCTTTTTTCTTCATTAGCGTCCGTGTAACACAATAAAGTACTCCCATCCGGTTTGCGGCTCGTCCTTGAATCTATACGGATATATCACCACGTGCTCCGTATAATGATCCACTGCCCACAATAATAGCGAATTACACAAAATAATTGACATTTTTCGAAAATAATAATTATGGAATACACCTATGTAATACGTGAATTAATCAAAAATAACAAAACACTTGACGGATAATTTCGTTTTGTGTCGGCTTTGCTTTGCTCGTTATTGTACCCGACTCGCCCACGTTTAAACGATCTGTTTAATTTTAATGACGTTCACGTCGGTTTACGCTGAATTTTTCCTAATTTAAAAGGCACCGGCTCTCGGCGGAATTCATCTAGACTATTTCTTTTATGTATTTTTCTTTGGGAATATAAAAGATCGTAGAATTAACGCGTAAACTTTAAAATTCACCGTTTTAGCGAAAAATTGACGTAAATATGACGAACTCACGTCGTGGGAACGTCATTTACGCGCTAATTTTACGAAATATCCCAATAACCACGTCTATATTTCGCGGAATTGGCCAGTTTTCGAGGAGGTAACAGAATTAGTAATATTAATACCGGCCCTGTTAGGGTTGAAGGGAAATTTAGAAATGATTGTCTTTTATTTTTCTTTCGAAATATAATAAGTCATAGAATTAACGCATAAATGTTAAAATGACGTAAATATGACGAACTCACGTCGTGGGAACGTCATTTACGCGTTAATTCTACGAAATATCACAATAACCACGTCTATATTTCGCAGCATTGGCCAGTTTTCGAGGAGGTAACAGAATTAGTAATATTAATACCGGCCCTCTTGGGATTGAAGGGGAATTTAGAAATGACCTTAGCTTCCAGGTTATCAACGCAGGCCAATTTAGGTCATATGGATACGACGAAGCAGTTAATCGAAATGATCGTCGGGAATTTGACGTTAATACAGGTTGTTATGTTTACAAACATGAATAGATTTCCTTTAATGCTGATGTCTTTTTAGTGCCAAGCTATAGTGGTAGGGTTTCTAGGATCCGTAGTGGCTGTAGTGATGGGTGGTATTAAGAGTAACGCCGTCAAATTGGATCACGCATATTTATTGTGCGCCAGCAGTTTAGTAACTGTTTCTCTGGCTAGTTTAGTGTTGGGGTTGATAACCGCGGGGGTTATTGTATTATCAAGACATTGCCATATCAATCCGGATAACGTAGCAACACCAATCGCAGCCAGTTTAGGAGATATTACATCGCTTGCGTTGTTATCTTGGATAGCCACCGTTTTGTACGACTCCATAGGTACGTTCTAGAAAAATTAAAAAATATCTATGATGTCGTTATGTTCTCGTTAGGCACCCAAGATTGGTTAGCACCTCTAATCATAGTCAGCTACATCTTAGCCATACCTCTATGGGTGTGGATAGCTAAAAGGAACCTCCACACAAGAGACGTGTTATACAACGGGTGGACTCCAGTTATGGGCGCTATGATGATAAGCTCGATGGGCGGTTTAATCTTGGATTTCATGGTGGCACGCTTCGAAGGCATAGCTGTATTTCAACCGGTCATAAACGGGGTCGGTGGCAATTTGGTGGCTGTACAAGCGAGTCGAATATCAACCGCATTACATAAACAATCAGTATTAGGCATCCTGACATCCGACTCGAATGCCGACGAGGATACGGTCATATTCATATCGCCGGTAGTGGGATTCTGCGGCAAAACAGTCCACGCTAGAACGAGCAGAGTGCTGATGGCGATGGTCGTGCCCGGCCATCTAATTTTCGTTTACACTATAGATTACGTGAAAGGCAGTGACGCATCTTTGAGTTCGCTCTTTATAATCGTTTATCTGTGTGCAGCCGTCACCCAAGTTGCCACCTTGCTCTACGTGGCTCACATCATGATTCATTGGATGTGGAAGAAGAAGATCGACCCCGATAATTCTGCGATACCATACTTGACGTCAATGGGGGACCTACTCGGTATATCCCTGTTAGCCATAGCTTTTCAATTTCTGTATTTAGTAGCCCGCCACGACACACCTGGTGATCGCTAACGTAATTTATTTTTTTCGCATATAAACGTGATAGATTCGTAATAAAATGATAAAATTAAAAATAAGAATCAATGACAAAGCATCATAATCTGCGGGGCGAAACGGGGCCACTATTGTTAGCTTCATCAAACCGATCAATTCACGAATATCAGAAACCAAATTCTACCTCAACATCTCCGAATTTCGGTTCAATTTCGACAGGCACCCCAGGCTAATTTAAGTTACTTAATCTGACACTTTACAGGGGAGCTAACAATAGTGACGTGTTTAGAAAGTTTTAGATGACTCGACAATATATCTTTATATAGAGATACCGGTGCTAAATTATTGTGTAGATCCAAAGAAAATTGTGTTGTTGCTGGCCAACAACACGCTAATAAATGTTGTATAGATGAGATGTATATTTTGAATGTAAAAAAGGAGATAAACCTTAAAAAAAATAGAGTCCTATTTTTGCTAATTTTGGAAGGGGAATTGAGAGGGGGAAACTAATCTAGACAATATATTTGAATAATTATAAATTCGAGACAATAATAATTGATT
This sequence comes from Popillia japonica, assembly GCA_004785975.1. NCBI lineage: Eukaryota > Metazoa > Arthropoda > Insecta > Coleoptera > Scarabaeidae > Popillia > Popillia japonica. The sequence goes on from SMLS01058987.1 coordinate 8,131, forward strand.
TTTGATTAAATAAATATAGTTTGTGACGTAGAAATTGCAACACCAAGATTGGGCTTATGGTTTGCTACTCCACCTTTCCCTTGGTCCTTACCATTACCGTTTTTGGAATTTATGCCAAAAAATGTGTGGTCAAAAAATGTCTACCCCGTTCTTGATTTTGCAATTCATCCGTCACAGAGTATACAAACACACCGGTAATTGCAACGTTTCAAATTTAAATGAGGCATAGTAGCTTCGTCATTGACATTAAATGTTCCTTTTCATACATACATACCTCCACATTATCCTAATTGTGATAATCTAGCTATCATTGATTTCAATATTTTCGTCAATTCAAAATAAAATTTTGCTATTTATATTTCTATGAAATCTATACCAACAACACCAGAATAAAACGGGTCGAGTTGAAGCGGTTAATTAATTTCTAGATCATTCCACGACTAGTTTGGGTCGAGTTTCAATAAAATCCGATCAGAGCGATTCTTTGCTATGTATGGACAGCCCGCCTATTGTATCAGATTCGAATAATGTATATTCCTAATTTTGAAATTCTTTATTTTTAGATAAAAACAAATTGAATGAAAACACTGTATTATATGTAATAAATTAAAAAAAAAATAGTTACTAGTATTAGACTTGCTTTATTTGTTAATCACGATTAAAGAACGCAATAATTTAAATAAATGTCTAAATAATCTACCACCATTATTAATTTAAACGAAAAACTTCTAAAATTCTCATTATTTTACGTCCGATTAATGTCTAACAAAACCTTTCCGCAAATCCGTTTCAAATTCCCGGAACTTACGCACGAGTACTACGCGAGGGAGATTCCGCCTTCCTATTGGCCGAGCGCTCGGCGACTTTAACCTACATTGTGGTGGCGCTTCGCACCTCGATTCTCATTGGCCGGACAGCAAAAAACATGGCGCCCTGTCTGTTTTTAACACAATAGGTATTTATTGAGGTTATGTTCCGGGAATCTTTATTAAATTTCTATTTATTCAAGTGATTCCGCATCGAATTAATTAAAATGGATCTGAAAGACGATTCGTCGCAACACGATTCGAGCCTGACGGAGGCGCAAAAAGACCGAATCCGGAAAGGTAAAGAAAGAGCTTTAAAGATTAGGCAGAGCCGTTTAACTGCTCACCCCTATAACAGCGGGTAAGAATGGGGAACCTACACATATAATCTGGTCCTATTCTCACTCTATAATACAATTTTAGAGATGTCGTATCCATCGACAAAACTACCATCAAAATTGGTGCTACGAAATATAAGGATACCGGTGGGGGATTTTTATTGGAGGAGGAATCTGAGAATAAAGATGAGGAAGTAATTACAAGAAACTAAATTCATCACAATTATAATATGTACTAATAAATCATTTTTAGGTACCTATCGTTGAAGATACACCCCCGATCATCGAAAGCGATCGCCCAGCTTGCGAATCATGCAACGAAGCGATATCGAAATCCTGGCTATTTGACACGTTCGACGTAAAAGTTTGTGATAACTGCAAAGATCCCGAAACTCATAAATTAATAACGAAAACCGAGGCGATAAACGAGTACCTCTTGAAGGAGTGCGATTTCGATAAGAGGGACCCCCCGTTGAAGTTTATCTCAAAAAAGAATCCACACAACGTGCGTTGGGGTGAGATGAAATTGTATCTAAAGCTGCAGGTTGAGAAACGTGCTCTTGAGGTTTGGGGCAGCATGGAGAAGATCGAAGAGGAGCTCGAACGACGGGAGGAGATGCGAATTTTGAATAAAACGAAGAAGTATAATAAGAAGATGAAGGAGTTACGGATGAATGTTCGCAGTAGTTTGTTCGATCGAACTACTGCAGCTTCGCATACGCATGAGTTTGGGGTTGATACGTATAACTCGGATGACGATACTTATAATCATGAATGTCTTATATGTGGGTACGAGGAAACTTTCGAGAAGATGTAATTCGATTTGTGTGGTTTTATGTTTATAATTGTGTTAAATTCCTTTAATTATATTTTTTTATTTAATTATATATTATTATAAGTATTTTAAATAAAATAAAATGTGAGAAATTAATGTCTCTCTCTCTGTAAAAAAAGTTTGTAATTTAAATTTTTCAAATCTTAGGCTGCGTTCAGAATCAATTCCACTGATCCACCAAGAATAAGGATGGAACGTGTATCACCTCAATTCAGAACGTAGCCAGGACGCTAAACCTAACCTCAAGATCTTGGTTTCCCGCCTAAATTACCGGCGGATTTGGTAAACAATTTTTTCAAACAATTGTATATTTCTCTTTAATTTTAATATTAAACTGGCATAAAAATTTGAAATGGGCATTACGGGGCTGCTCCCCTTCTTGGAGCGAGCGTCTCGTTCATGCCACATAGCAGAATTTCGTGGATCCACAGTAGCTGTGGACTCCTACAGTTGGCTGCATAAGGGGGTGTTTGGTTGTGCCGAGAAGCTGATCAGAGGTGAAGACACCCAAGCGTAAGTGCCACCCAACCATTTTATATTTCCGAATGAAAATAATAATTAATCCTCTTCGTTAGCTATGTTCAATATTGCATCAAATACATACGTATGTTAAGATCCTACGATATCACCCCAATTATGGTGTTCGATGGTAAACACCTCCCTGCGAAGAAGGCTACCGAGGAGGCTCGCAGAGAAAAACGCAAACTTGCAAAAAGGAAGGCGGCTGAATTGTTACGGCTGGGACGTGTGGACGAAGCTAGATCGCAGATGAAATTAGCCATCGATGTGACACACAAAATGGCTTCGGCGTTAATTAAAGAATGCAGGAAATTGGGTATCGATTGTATAGTTGCTCCGTATGAAGCTGATGCACAGCTCGCTTATTTAAGTCTTAAAAAAATTGTGCGTTTAGTTATTACGGAAGATTCTGATCTGCTCCTTTTCGGGTGCAGCGAGGTATTGTAGCGATATAATTCGTAATGTTTCAGTTATTTTAATCGGACAATTTTAGATCTTCGTTAAAATGGATATTCATGGCTCGGGGACTCTAGTCGATGCTACCAAGATAAATAATTGCATGAAGCTGCGGCACAATAGTTATAATTTTAATAAGTTTCGTTACATGTGCATCCTATCTGGTTGCGATTATTTAGCTAGCTTGCCAGGGATCGGTCTTAAAAAGGGATTGAAGTTTGTGAATCTGACTGCGAACCCAAACATTTACGATGTAGGTTTAATATAGAATTCGAATTAATCTTGTTAATATTTAATCTCTTTAAGGTCTTGTCGAAGCTGCCATCCTACTTAAAACTGTCTAATTTGGTGGTATCGGACGAGTACAAGCTAGCTTTTATGATTGCTGATGCGACTTTCCAGCACCAAATTATCTACGATCCTATCAAGCGGAAGCTGCGACCGCTAACCGACCCTCAGCGAGCCGGTACTAAACCGGAATATTGCGTTAACGCTGGGCGATTTTTCGATGAAGATTTAGCGTATCAAATCGCTTTAGGTAACGTAGATCCCCTGACTAACTTGAAATGCGACAATTGGTGCCCTGACAAGGCAGGGGTTGCATTCAGCAGTATCTGGTCGCGTAATTATCAGAAACCGTGCTCTATAGCTAGGAAACTGCCTAAATTAGAAGCACCACCAACCAGAAACTTGAAAGTGAATATGGAAACGGACGAAGAAGAACAGACAGAATTCGATTTAAAACTAGACGAGGTGATGGAGATGTATAAAGTCACCGCACAGACTTCTAGGAAGCGTACGATTGAAATCGATGTTGAGTCTACTCAGACTGAACCCGGTCCGTCCACGCAAACGGTTAATATCCCGTTTAAAAAAGTTAAACAAATTAGCAAGTTCCACAATACAGTAATCGATACCGAACAAACTTGCTCAAGCAAATTCTTTCCGATAAGCCCTGCGAGGTCGCCTCCTATAAATATAGAAGAATCACCAATGTCAGCGCCCAAACCTGGAACTGGATTTAGTTTCGAGAAATATGCCGACCCCTCATTAATGTTAGCATCCGAAACTAAGCACGTTTTCACCGAATATAACTTCGAGAGATTCGCTGCTTCAAAGAGGCAACCGCCAATAATAGCGCCAACCCCGATTAAGCCTGTTTTTACCGAATTTAACTTCAAGAAATATGTCGCCCCGGCGAAGAAACCCTCACTAACATTACCGTCCGAGCCTAACTTAGAGAAATCGGATAAAAAACCTAAAATGGTTGTCGATATAAAAGAGAATATCCTCCTCGCTCCAGCGAGGAACTCCCCGCGCTGTCCAACACATAAAAAATCAGACGAATCTCAGCAACAATCGGAAATCGAAACTATTGTAATCGATTCCGATAAGAGCTCCCAAGGGTTCGATAGCGATGTAGACCGGAAATCCGGGAATAGATTCGATAAATTTGCTACATACAATAAAGATTTCTTCTCGAAACTGAGACCGGTCGTAACTATCGCGTCGGATTCTTCAGAGGAAGAACTCCCAGAGAAAGTCAAGAAAGCCGTCTTAATGAAGGGGATTCGTTCGGCCTTACCGGGTTGGAACTCTGGCGATAGCGAGAGCACCGAAGAAAATAATAATCAAGTAGTGATTCCTGATTTAATCAAGAAAGACGCGGATTCTCCCCCCGAATTTATATCCGACCCGAATGTGCATAGAGAAGAAATCGTTGAGGATTCATTTGAAAAGGAAATAGATAGCTTGGAGGAGGGGCAAACATCTTATGTAACCGAAAGGGAGATTAAACCCGAACAAGATAATCCTCCCGCGGTTGTTCAGGAGGACGGTAGCGGTTCCGAGAAGACTTACGAAGATTTGCCCAAATTGATTAGAGTTATAGGAGATTTAGAGAACTTGGTCGAGCCTGAAGGCGCGGAATTATTGGACGCGATCGGGGAGGATGAGACATTTGACCGCCACTGTTTTGATTCCTATAAAGCATTTGACGAGGATTTGTTACCGGAAGGTTTTCCAAATTTTTACAACGATAAGAAGGACGACGATTGCGACAAGCTGTTCCCTTGGAATTTCGAGGAGGATGGTGTTGAGACTAGCGGGAGAATAACCAGTTTCCACGGTGATGGGAACGGGAGTAGCTCCTCTGAGGAGGCGGCCGTGGATATCACACACGAAAAATTGGTAATCATATTTTTTTTTTGGTACTTATTGAGTTAATAATGAGAGATTTTTTGGGATTTCAGCGTAGATTCCATTCTAAGAAGTCGCCAATTGTAACCAGAAGCTCCCGCAGTAGGGTTCGCCGCAAGAAGCAATTGAGTTTGACGAGTATGTTTACTACGATGAATAAGAATTGATCTGAATCAGATAAAACAGACTGAGATTATTGGTTGTGACTGCATTTAATTGCGCTTTTTGTTCTTTTAGTATATAATTGTTGTTACTGATCTCAGGGAATTAGTTTTTAAAACTCGAATGAATACCGTTGTGTTCCTATAATTGTTTTTTTATTTTTTCGTTCTTTTTTAGTTCTTTTGTAATTGTTCTAATTTATTTCAATAAAGAGTTTAATTCGATTTATCGCCTTTGATTGCCTTACTCCCTCCTAATCTCCTCAAATATGGTGTCGAAACGATTCTTCATTCCCAGAAGATTTGTTTCTATAATTTTGACCAACCCTGTACAAAAATTTTGGCCGCCCATGTAGATAATGGTGCCAAAACTCTATCCTGCGTCCCCGAAAATTCCCTAAACTCTCAGGACTGCCAATGAGTTGAATTCTCACAAAATCGATTTCCAAATAATAACCTGTATTTGTATTTTCATTGACCATATCTAGGTGTATATTTGTGTCCTATGATCTATGTCGCAGTTATGAAAACAGTCCGCGGAATTGGCTTTAACGCCGTCTAAGTCAGGCAGAAACGATTCTAATCCATCACTAAAGCGAATTAGTCCAATATGGCTACTAATAATAATAACCAGAATGGATGGCTGAGCGGCCTTAACATAAATCTAGGAAGCCCCATTGGTCACCTGAGTGTGGTTCCTGAACAGCAATCAGGACCATCCAGTGAGATGAGCCAATTTGAGCAGATTGATCGGACATCAAATGGCAGCAACACACTAAAGGTTTGTTGATCACCCACAGGAGGGTAATACTCTAGAACCCAAATTAATTTTTGCAGCGGAATCCCAAAATGGAATTGACGAAGAGTGATTTATTAAAACTAGTGACTTATTTCGAGGGTGAAATCCAGGCTCGCGACATTGCGATCGCAGCTCTCAAGGTAAATATTTACCTGGTAAATCTTCTCTTTACAAAAATTTAAATTTTCTAGTCGGAAAAATTGAAACAAGTCGTAAACTTGGGTCGATACCGCCCGGCTGTTATGGCCGACCCTTACACAGCCCTATTACGCGATAGCATAGCGGATGGGCCTACAGCCAAACCTCCCTATAGCGAGAAAGAGATGCAAGCAGCCGCTGAGTCGCAATTGCAAGCGCTAGAGCAGCTAGCCCTACAGCAGCGACGGGCTCACCAACATATGGTAAATATTTTGAAAGATGCCGAAGCTAAACATAAAAACGTAATACAAGAATTGGAAGAGGAGAAATGCAAGCACGAGCATGACACGGCACAGGGTGACGATATCACGTACGGTTTAGAGATGGAAAGGAGCAGATTAAAGCAGGAATTAGAGCTGGAGAAATTGACTCGGAAGAAGTACGAGAAAGAGGTGAAGCGGCAGCAAGATATGGCGGATGAGGAGCGTGCGAGGCAGAAGCAAATTGTGCTCCTCCTATTAGCCGAGAGGAAAAAAATTATAATTAAGTACATCGAAGAGAGGAGGAGGAGTGAAGATTTAGCTCAAGTAATTTTAATCATAACGTTCGGGTGTAACGATGTTTAAATCGTTGTTTTAGATTTTATCCGAGGAGAAATCACGCATAGATAATATGGCGGAAGGTCTCGAAGAGGAAAGTAAAAAGTCTTTATTGATGGAAGCCGAGTTAGAGAAGCAGGTTCATTTATACGAAACCGACCGGAAGGCTTTAAAGACTGCGTTAGCTGCCAAAGATGCTAGGTTTGTTAATCGCTCATAAATAAGATTTAAAATTATGAGGAAATATAAATTAATTACGTAGGTGTCAAGAATTAGAAGCTGAATTATTGAAAGTCCGATCTGAGTTCGAAGCATTTCGAAACAGACCTCGAGATCCGACCGATACAGCAGCTCCCATGACTAGTAGTGTAGCGAAGGTTGTGCAACCCACAGCCACCGTGTCGAGTGTACCTGTTTCAGGACCTAGTAAGCTCTCGAATAAATTGGGATAGAATAAAATAATTAATAATTTAATTTGCAGCGACTGGAATAGCTCAGTCTGTAGCACCGGGGCAGGTGCTCAGGCAGACAGCTATAGCACCAACGACCCCCCCATCTAAGGTATTATTTTAATCCGTGGAAATTAGATTAATCGGTAGGAATGTTTGTAGGTCGTTTTAGCACCTCAACCGATACCTGTAACTACGACAAGAGCCCCTAGTAAACCGGGATTCCACCCCCCGACCCCAAGCAATGCAGTACCGGCTACATCACCTAAAAAATCGTCTGTTGCTAGTCGTGGCGTGCCCCCACCGATCCCACCGAACAAACCAATCATTCCAACTAAACAAACTCAGGCGAGGCGGCCGGATAGCGGCGGGGATTCTGAGAAGAAGAAGCCGGTAGTGGGGAGTAAAGAACAATCAACACTGGGACCTATTGAGCAAGGTCGTAGTACATCTTCCGGTATAGAAATGCTAGGTCAGGAGTTAGCGGATTTTCAGCAGATGTTTGTGACTATGGCGACTAGTAATAGTACTTAAATGTTTTATTTTCTTTTGTATTAATTCTATTATAGATGCGTTAGAGAACTCTGCAGGACCCCGGATTTGTATCAATATCTTACTGTGATAGAATCGTTGCGATCATGGTCTTTAGCAATAATTAATCTAATTAAAACAAGAAAACAATTCTCATTTTATGTAACATGGATTTGAAATTTGTGATAGTATATTGATATTAACGTTTATTCAGGCAATCAGTTTTTTAGTTTTAAGCCTAATACTTAAAGTTGTATTTTAGATATTGACATTCATGGATCAGAATATTTTTTTAATTTCGTTTTATATTTATTTTTTAAATAATTTATGTTTCTAATTTATTTCCCCAATTACACATGGACATGTATGTGACGCACATATCTGGAATTACATAGATCTCGTGTGTGCATGTGTAATTGGATTTTTTCAAAAAATATTTTATGTATGTATTGGCTAATGTAAAATGTCTTCACAATCTTTTTTTTTTTCTTTATAATAAAATTTTTCTGTTTAATTTTAGTGCACGAAATACACTAAATTGTATATTTGTTTCCGTTTTTGATTTTGATATTTTACCCGTTTTTTTTCGTTACTTTCGACCTCCCGTTCGAGGAGCCCCCTACGACGATTTGATGAAATCTTTTGTTACAGGCAGATGAAGAAATGTGAGCGTGGATAGTGATATAAGAATTGGAAAGTATTAAGTAATTAAGTTGGTATTATTTTTGTGGAATACTCACTATATGACCTCCTCAACCGAGCTGATTATCGAGAGCATTATCGAGAATCGAGAAATAAATGCTTATAATCAAACGACAGATGCCAAACAAGACGACAGACACGCTTAAGATCATTTTAAAGCAATATTTTAGTTAAATCAACGTATGATAGGCTGCGCGTCAAAATTATGAGACATTTATTTAAAAAAAAAGACGGCGAACGAGCACGTGAGAGATTAAATCGAATTCGTTCTATAAAATTAATTGAGAAGAGACTGACGAAATCCTTATTATTATTAAGTCTTATATTGCGTAATTTGTCGTTGCAAAATGTATGTGAGTATTATGTCCTCGATGTTCTGGGGCACCCTGTGTATGTAGATGTATAATAAATGTAAATCCCAATGTCTCAAATTTTGTCTCGTAGATTTGTAAAAGCGTTAAGCAATAAAATTTAAAACAGAATTGATGGTTACCCCCTCCCCCCGAACTAAATTTATTAAGTTAGTCTAGCGTTTATTTATTTTGGCCTAATTTTTTTTTCTAAAAATATTTAGAGTTGGGCGAACGCTAGATTGCCCCCGGGCGTACAATTTTAGAAGAACAAAATTATAAAAATGTATAGAAAATTTAAAAAATGCGGCTATAATATAACCTGATTTATAATTTAAATTAGTCGAAATTTGAAGGGAAATGTAAGATAAAAAATAATGTAATAGAAAATTAGAATTGTAAATAAAAAAGAAAATAATATAAATTTGTTTTATTTTTCTGTTTTTCCTATATCCACCCTATGTTAAAGGTGTGACAATTTCATTTTTAATAAGATTACCGGCATGAAGTTAGGGTCAAGCTCAAGAGCTGTCGCTACAACCCTCTTAAGCCTATTAAAATATAATTTAATTACGAACTGAAAAAAAAACTGAAATGAACGCAAACAGAATATTACTCGATGATGTAATGTCGGAATAATATTTAACAAAAATGTTGCTTAGTGATATTTTAATCATTCTAACTCTAATAACCTGCGTTAAACCCGGCCACCACCAGTAAGTATCTCCTTATAATAAATTAAAAAAAAAAATTAATTAATCCATACTAAATTACGCAGTCATAATCGCACTTCCCGCGATCGGGGGGATCATTTCCACGAAGAAACTAGTTTGTCCCTCAGAGACATCCTACCGTTGCGGCCGAAAATGTACGACAAAAATCGCGCTCCAAAATTTCAAGGTCAACCCACTATAGTGTATTTCCACGTGACCGTATTATCCCTGGATTCAATCAATGAGGAATCCATGGTGAGCCCCCCTCTCGCGGTAGATCGCCCGAAATGATTCGCTAATTTTTAGACTTACGTCACCGACATATTCCTGGCGCAAAGTTGGAGGGACCCCAGACTGAGGTTGCCGGAGAATATGAGCGAGGAGTACCGCATATTGGATGTGGAATGGTTGCATGATATCTGGCGGCCGGATTGCTTCTTTAAGAACGCGAAAAGCGTGACGTTCCACGAGATGACCATTCCGAATCATTATCTGTGGTTGTACCACGATAAGACGCTCTTGTATATGTCGAAATTGACTCTGGTTTTGTCGTGTGCGATGAAATTCGAATCCTATCCGCACGATACGCAAATCTGCACTATGATGATTGAAAGTTGTGAGTAGATATGATTTTGGAGCGGAATTTAGGGGGATTAAAAAAATTAATTTTAGTATCGCATACCGTGCATGATTTAGTCTTTATATGGAATATGACGGATCCTTTGGTTGTTAATCCGGAAGTGGAGCTACCCCAGCTGGATATCTCTAATAATTACACCACAGATTGTACTATCGAATATTCAACAGGTAGCGTTATAAATAATCTAAATTTCTAAAATTTTTACATCGATTTTTTTACTATTTTGAAGGGAATTTCACTTGTTTAGCCATAGTTTTCAATTTAAGACGTAGATTAGGTTACCACCTATTCCACACGTACATCCCATCCGCGTTAATCGTAGTGATGTCTTGGATATCTTTCTGGATCAAACCAGAAGCGATCCCAGCGAGGGTAACGTTAGGGGTGACATCTTTATTGACTCTAGGTAATTATCCTGGTAGTGACAATAAATGACAATAATCTCAGGAAATTCGGTTTTAGCCACGCAAAACACGCAATCACAACAATCTTTACCGCCGGTATCTTACGTTAAAGCCATCGATGTGTGGATGTCCAGCTGCTCCGTTTTCGTCTTCTTGTCTTTAATGGAATTCGCCGTTGTTAACAATTATATGGGTCCTATCGCGACTAAAGCTATGAAGGGGTATTCCGATGAAGATTTGCACTCGGATATAAACGAGTATAAGGTAAAATTCTCGCCGGAATCGCGTAAGAAATGAGTTGGTTTAAAATTGGTTTAATTTGATTTTAATTTAATTCTAATTTCAGGATATTAACAGGCCCCGCTTCAGCATGGCTAGCCAACCTCAATACGACACCTTTTGCAACGGCAGAAGCGTAGCCTTATGCATAGATCAATTCTCAAGATTCTTCTTCCCGTTCTCCTTCATTATACTAAACGTCGTTTATTGGACAACCTTCCTTTGATGATTTTTTCTGTTAAAATATGCACAATCTCGCTCTGTTGATTTAATGTATTATAGTTCGAAATAAAATCTAATAAAATAAATTTCGTTTCCCCCGAAGTTATACCCAAGCCCGTTATATAATATATCGGAAGTGTTAATATTTGCATCCGGCCAAGTTGGCCACAGGTGCTGATATCGTGATTTCTGAATATCTAAGAAGATTCAAGCGTACCATTTCCATACACCCCCTAGTGGCTATCCGACTGCCCTCGCGATATCTCCTATACGGAATCTATCTCGTGAGAATAAAAATTGAATTTGAAATGGGGCTGACCAATAGCGACTGCAGATTACGATTCTGAAAATTGAATTCAAAAACTCGAATGGAATCTATAATGTGGATAGATATATATATATATAGATTGTATATATCTTGTTTGGTTTTTCGTTGTGTGTGCTTTTTTTTGCTCCTCTTCTGTCAAGGCGTGCATTGGAGGAGATCAGATATTATAAGAAATATATACGAATGATACAGGGGCGGATTTGTTATTATTTTTTTCGTTTTTAATCGGATTTTCTATTTATATTCTAATTTTGTTCTAATTTTGTTCTACTTCTGTTCTAATTCTCTTCTAATTCTGTTTTAATTCTGTTCTAATTCTGTTCTAATTCTGTTCTAATTCTATTCTAATTCTGTTATAATTAGGAAAGGGAAGGAATTCCATTACCACAGCATGATTTTGAAGGCTCCTAAAGAAATATTTTGACTTAATAATCAAAAATTAATGCAATGCCATTAAATTTTTTGGCGAAAAAGTCGACCCACCCCCTTCCTACCCTAAAATTTTCCAAAAATTGATTTTTTTTTCGAGATTTGCACCAATTTTCACACAAATCCAAACCTGATCTTAAATCTGAAACAAAATATAAAGAATGTTTCAACTTCGTGTAGAACTTTCAAGGAAAGATGTGAGATTAGCATTTTGGCAGCCCACTTTCCGCCTCCACCCTAAAATTTTGGATTATCTCTAAACTTTTTTGAGATAAACCCAATTTGCACCAATTTTCAGTCAAATTCAGATCCTTCTGAAATTTGGCTTAATAATCAAAAATTGATCCAATGCCATTAAATTTTTTGGCGAAAAAATCGCCCCACCCCCTTCCTACCCTAAAATGTTCCAAAAACAATTCTTTTGAAATAAACTAATTTGCGCCAATTTTCGCGTAAATCCAAACCTGATCTTAAGTCTGCAACGAAATACAAAGAATGTTCCAACTCGGTGTAGAACTCCCAAAGAAAGATTTGTGTTTTGTAATTAAAAATTAAAAAAGCGACAGATGTTTAGACTAGCGGGAATATATTTCAATTGGAAATAAAAACTGTTTGATTTCTGGCCGAAGTTTTTAATTTGCGTTCGACGTTCAGGCAGCGGGCATTTTTTTTTTTGGTACGAGAGTGCCGTTAACTCCTGAAAATTCTTACGCTCCCCGGTATGTATAGGCGGTGATAAAGTTTTAGGTGCATTCGGTTTTAGGGGTGGCCAGTTCCAGCAGTCGAATCTGAACAATGTAAAAAATCAACTCAATTCGGTTCGTACCGCTGCGAATGCCGGGCCATAAATTAAAACTTCACGATATGTTTCATTTATGTAATTTGATTTTTGCCCCCCTTTTGAACGCGGATCCGTTAGCATTGAATGCCGTTCATGTCATATTACATATTTTATAAGTTTGCCAATAGATTGTATTAATAACAACGGCGTTCGATTTCGCTACCCCTCGGCGTTCGCGATCTTGTTAATGTAATAACTTTTTCCGAAGTAAATTATTAGTTTTTGTACTTCTCGCCCTCCTCCCCGCCCCCTCCTCATCATGTGCACTTCCACGAGTTTGTAATTAAACTTGAAAGGCTGAGATGTTTTTAAAATTTGATTAAGCGAGATAATTGGGCCCACACCATATTAGTAATGATGTGTAAATAAGTAAAATTTCCTCCAGTGTACACGATGCGATTTTTGCGACTCAATGAGCAATTCATTTGTAAAATAGTGTGGGGTGTATAATAGCAGTCAAGTTGGAGTACAAATATCATTGTATTATAGGGGGTCCGACGCAGATCTCTGTAAGTTAATTAAATGTTTCATTATGCGACAGATACCCAGGACTCGCGAGGCGACCGTTAGCTTTAGAAGCAAGCACAAATCGAATTACTTACCCCCATTTTAACATGTAATATCCAAAATGCTTTTAGCACTGGGGTGTTTGATAACATCCTGCCAACCAGCAGGACAGGCCCGTATTTTGTCGGAATTTAATTTTATCATTTTGATTTTTTTCACTTCAAACGCAATCGGGATTTTGACTGAATCGTAAGACTACCTACGGGCTGCTCTCCTGTATCATTATATAAGGATTTGTTTCTATTATTGGATTATATAAATCAATATTCTGATTGGAGGATTTGCTTTTCTCGCCACCCCTCAATGGATAAGCCCTTTGTTATAACATGTGTGACCGAAGGGAGGGTTTCTTAATACCGCAGGTAATTACGATTTTAATCCTGTATGGTTTAATAAAATAATCGTAAAAAATTCTACTCAACCCTAGCAACCACCCGAAAGAAATGGATTTGGTTAATGTTTTATTAATCTCATCTAGATAAGTTTGGAAAATTTGCACCGAGGTAGCCATTTTTCGCTGATATTTTCGCTTAAACTGAGATTTTGTGGTATGGGTTCCATCGAAAGGCCAAGGAATAGCTTTATCCTGGCTGATTGATCAATAGCCCTAGATTAAACAAGCAAGTTTTCATCTAAAACTAGCTAAATTCTATTAAAAATCAGTTGTAACCCACTTTCAAATCAGCCATCATCGAGATAGATAGTTTTTTTAGACTTAGTAAACATTCTTTCTACTACAGCTCAAAACTTTAAGCTTCAACCAGATAAACTAGTTTCAAAATCAGTTAAGTTGCTTGCAAAATCTTAAAAACGAACCCAATTTCTTTCAGAACTAACTAAATTCTATTCAAAATTAGCTAAAACTTTTTGAAAATCAGCCCTCATCGAAGTAAATTGCTCTTTAATTCAGCTAAGCTTCTTTCTAAAACGACAACAAAATTTCAAGCTTCAATTAGATAAGTCAGTTTTAAAATTAGATAAGTCGTCTTAAGAATTAGCTAAATTTCTGTCGAAAATAGATAAATTCTATTCAAAACTAGCTAACTTTCTCTCAAAAATAGATAAATTCTATTCAAAACTAGCTAAATTTCTGTCAAAAAGAGAAAAATTCTATTCAAAACTAGCTAAATTTCTGTCAAAAATAGAAAAATTCTATTCAAAACTAGCTAAATTTCTGTCAAAAATAGATAAATTCTATTCAAAACTAGCTAAATTTCTGTCAAAAATAGATAAATTCTATTCAAAACTAGCTAAATTTCTGTCAAAAATAGAAAAATTCTATTCAAAACTAGGACTACAATGGGTTCTCCATTATCTGCAGTAATAGCAAATTTAGTATTGGAGGATCTTGAGCAAGATTCTTTTAAGTAAAGTAAATTGATTCAAAACTAGCTAAATTTCTGTCAAAAATAGATAAATTCTATTCAAAACTAAGCTAAATTTAATTCAAAATCAGCTAAACTGCTTTGAAAATCACTTAAGCTAACCTCAAAAGCAGCCTTCATCTAGATCAATTGCTTTTTAGTCTAGTCGTTAGCTAAAGCTTCTTTGTGGACGCGAAAAATTTCAGGCTTTAACCAGAGAAGTTGTTTTTAAAATCAGTCAAATTGCATTCAAATTCAGCCAAATTTCTATAAAATCTAGCGAATTTTTTTCAAAAATTTGCTAAATTTCTTTGAAAACTTTGCCAAGTTTCTGTTAAAACTTGCTAAATTTCTTCCAAAACTAGCTAAATATCTCGCAAAACTAGCTAATTTCGTCCGAAACTAGTTAAACATCATTCGAAACTTGCTAAATTTCTTTCAACACTAAGTAAATATATTTCAAAACAAGTTAATTTCTTCCAAAATTGGCTGAATTTCTTTAAAAACTTGCTAAATGTTTTTCAGAAGTAAGGAATTTCTTTCAAGAATTGCTACATTTCTTTCAAAACTAGCTAGCTATCTTTCAAAACTAGATGAATATCTCCCAAAACTAACTCATTCTTCCGAAACTAGTTAAACATCTTTCAAAACTTGCTAAATTTCTTTCAACACTAAGTAAATATATTTCAAAAGTAGTTCAAAATTTGCTATTAAAAAAAAACTGACAAAATATTTTCAAAAGTAAAGAATTTCTTTCAAGATTTGCTTAATTTCGTTAAAAACTAGCCCTTTTTTTCAAAACCTGCTAAATTTCTTTCGAGACTAGCTAATTTCTTCCGAAACTAGTTAAACATCTTTCAAAACTTGCTAAATTTCTTTCAAATCTGAGTAAATATCATTCAAAACAAGTCAATTTCTGCCAAAGTTTGCTAAGTTTCTTTAAAAACTAACTAAATGTTTGGTAGGAATGTCTGAGTAAGTGGCTAATGGTGCAATACCGAGGCCAATAATAATAATAACTAAATGTTTTTCAAAAGTAACGAATTTCTTTCAAGAATTGCTACATTTCTTTCAAGACTAGCTAGCTATCTTTTAAAACTAACTAAATACCTCTCAAGACTAGCTTAGACATCTTTCAAGACTTGCTAAATTTCTTTCAACACTAAGTAAATATATTTCAAAAGCAGTTCAAAATTTGCTATTAAAAAAAACTGACAAAATGTTTTTAAAATGTATCGAATTTCTTTCAAGATTTGCTAAATTTCGTTAAAAACTAGCTAATTTCTTCCGAAACTATTTAAATATCTTTCAAAACGAGCTAATTTCTGTTAAAAGTTGCTATTTTTCTTTCAAAACTTGTTACATTTATTTAAAAACTAAGCTAAATTCCGTTTAAAATCAGCTAAATTGCTTTTAAAAACTTTGCTTTCTAACCCAGCTAAGCTTTCTTCTAAAATAGCTCAAAACTAGACCTCAACCAGATAAACTGTTTCCAAAATTAGTTAAGCCGCCTTAAAAATCTGCTTAACTAGTCTTAAAACTAGTTAATTTGGTATTTGAATTATCTAAGCTGCTATCATAATTAGAGTAATCGCTTAAAGAATTTGGGGGTCTTCATCAGAGATTGAAATGCTCGCAAATTCGAAGACAAACAAATATACAGATAAAAATTCCTGCAAGATTAATACAATTCCTCCGTAGAATTAGGAAGGATAGGCAATTAAATTTTAAATTTAGTTTGTTGGCAGTCACGTAGGAACATAGCACGGAAGAGATATTAAATTTTAATACACCCGGCATCCTAAAATATTATCAATATTAATAAGACGATCTCGATTCGAAAATTGGAAATTTATTAGGTGCAGATCGCAATTTCCAACATTGGAAAACTTTAACCGTTGGAAAATATCGAGAGAACCTGGGAATTATAAAAAACGCATTAGGAACAAGGAAAGCAAGGCGTTGATCAATACCTTGAGAGAGCGTTAATAATTCTCAAACCATTTTTTAAATCGGAGTCATTTTATAAACAAGGGGAAGTCGTTAGTGCTAGCCCCGGGGGGCGGTGGCGGCGGTGGTGGTGCGAGGAGTTTTATTATTAAAAAAAGAAGCTCCTAAGTATTTACTTCCACATCCGGATCTAGATCTAGATCGTAATAAATTAAAATTAAGACTTACGCTAAGATGTGTTATTAATTATAAATATAGTAGGATGTTTAGGCGTAAATGGTAATGTATATCTTGATGAAATGCACCACGAATAGACACAGACATTCATACGAAATATCTAAATTCAACTTTAATTGAGATTAATGATATGCAGAGTAGCTCTATCTTCAGTTTCGAGGCGACCTCTCCAGCAGTATCCCTCTGTTACAGAATTTTCCACACCCCACTTACGAACTGATGTAGCTCTAGTAGCAGTGCTGATCGTTTCCTCTAACGTTATACTAGACATCCACTGCGCTCCGTTTAGAGTACTGATTGGATTGATACTGAAACCACTTGAGATGAATTACTATGCTTTTATCCGGAATAATTCCTCCATTTCGCAAGTTATTTTTGTGTAGATTTAATATGAGGATCAATAATTTAAATCTACGTTGAATCATCTAAACGTATCGAAAGGGAACTTAAATATATTTAATCATGTCGCTAAAAATGAATTATCCAATCATTAACGTCGTGGGTGAGGGTGGGAATCGAATTAGTATTGAAGTTTTCTAATTACTCAGCAATGAAAAATAGCCTTGGGATCGTGCATTCTACCAACTTCCCCGGTTGTTTTGCTCTAACTGTATAGAATCCGAGGAGGAATATAATTTAATTATTCATCCTTATTAAGTAATGACTAGATTTGCCCCCCGAATATACGGGGATAGATTTGAAAATTCTATTCGTATGTGTACCCACTGTATAAAAGAAGGTAATCCGTAGAGATGTGTGCTCCCCCATAGATTGTGCATCTGTTTCACCAAGATGCCATGGATATAAGTAAGGATATTCGTGTGATTGTGATATCGCAGGGTCAGCCGGGATGTGCGGTCAACCCGTAGAGATATGTGCTCCCCTTTTATCTATTTCAAGCTGGGCATATTGCGAATCCTCATATCCGCCTCATATTAGGCAAGATGTAGCTCATTTTAATAAGAGGATGTGTATAATTTAAGTTCTAATCAAATAAATTAGGTTTGGTTAGATTTTTTGATCAATCCGCGTATTATTTAATTTGATGAAAAAATTCGGTGCTGCGAGAGAGGGGCGACACACGACTACCTCCGCGATATATTACATTTATGGGGAAAAAAGGATACTAAAGGAAGTATATTCCGGTAGATCATATGTATATCTGTCCTGATATTATAGGAAATAATTGAGCGAATATCTATGATACGTTGTTCCGTTAGAGTTGGGAACGATGATTCTGTACAGGCAGCGGACGGGGTGGCAAGGCGAGCGCCGGGTTAGGAATAGAGTAAGACACTTGTAGTGTTCGCTCGTAGCAGAAAAGAGGGGTTTTAAACCTTGTTTTCACCGCTAACATGTTTATGCTAGTAAAATACCTCCTTACAGATTGAGTTCCATGTATACTTCGATAATACGAAGTGTCGAGATAGGGGAGGGGTAGACGGGGGCGGTCTTCCGTCCAATGGCAGGCGTTTCCGGGCTATAGCGCCCTCGCCAATCACGGATACATCCAACGTACCCTGATCCTCCTTCGGACCAATGAAAAAAGCATTATACCGTTTTAAAAATAGAAGAATGTTCAGCCACGCAACGCGACGTTATACATACTATACCACTCAATGTCCTCCGCTATAAAGGCCAAACTAATGATCTCGAACGGAAGCACATATTTTAACATGTACTGGAGTTCATAGAGAAGTATCATCCCCACTTCGTCGTTTTGGCACCTAGTTTGTCGAAAACGCCCACTACCTAACTGTTGGTTACCTCTATACAGTGTCCATTCAAACTAAGAACTCCAAACAGTGCGGTATATATCGGTGGTGGAATTGTTTGGTGATGTGTTTGCACGTGTTGTGATATCCGGCATCCTTTTAAAAAAGGACGCGGCTCTGCACGCGTCTCGTAAACCATTCATCACGGCGTCTCCGGTGGCCATGACGCAGCACAGCGATGCTTCCAGCGATCGTTCTGAAGTATCTGTAACACCACCACCTCCCGTGTCGAAAATGTTAGAATTCGCTAGTCAACAGAACCTCAGCTTCCTCAACTTGGAACATCGAAACATGCTGGCAGCGCCGCTGGCCGCTCTCCATTCCATGACCGAAATGAAGGTCCAACAACAATCACACTCCAGTCACGACCATTTACAGCATCAAGAAAAAAGTGATACCGACGTCCTGCTGGAACGAACCAGTTTGCACGTAGAACGTTCCGGGCTAGCATCGAGGAGTCCTCTAGGTGCTACATCGAATAGCAACAGTTCCCAAGGTGCCAATCCGCATGGCATCGACCACATCCTATCCAGACCATCACAAATCACGACCGGACCATTACATTTCCCTCACAGTCTCGGTTTCTCGCAAAACTCCCTCGGAATGGCCACGAACAGTTCGCAAGGAGCTTCCAACTCCGGTCTTCGCGGCTTCAACATCGCAGCAGCCGCTTTTTTCCACCATCACGCTGCTAATTCCGTAAGTAAACCTCCGATGGAATTGGGAAGAGGCGCCAGCGGATTGTATTGGCCGGGATTTCAGGGTCTTGTCTCCAATCCAATTGCTTGGAGGGATAGACTCAACTCAAGTATGTTAAATTCTGTAATATTGTTTTATAATGAGCTGATGCTAGGAAAATTCTCCTTGAATCGAGCGACGGTCAGGTATCTATCTCTAAATTTTACTCCGGGGAGTAAATGTTTTGTAATCAATATTTTAAAGTTTGTGGAGTTCTTACGTGAGGTGTACGTGACTGTATTCTTCAAGTAATTTCTTATGTATGTATGTATGTATCTGTTACGTAGCATTATGAAGGGATACCGTCGGTAAAATAAATCGGAACAAAAATACTTTTTTGTTTTCTTAAAATTATCATTAGATATCAATCAGGAGGATTCAGGGGATGCAAACATCAAACGAGATTTTATTTTGATTGGTGAAACGATAATAGAATTTCGTCCCCATCGTGTATTTCCTTTGTGGTCACCGCTTTGATAAATCTGAGTTTGTCTAGACCTAACCTCAGGGCATCCGTGCCAAATATATTTCGGCAGGTCTAGTTCGACAGATCTAAATTAAAAAATCCTGTTGCGTGTAGGGACAATTTCGCTGATAAACGGTCGATCAGATAAAAATAACATGTGTTAATTGTCGGGTGCTAATGAATATTGTGTTAACTCACTGGAACACCAACTGAGATATTGTTTATCGTTTGCTTTAACAAAATACGAATTGAATCAAACAAGGAGTCAATTCCCTAAATTGTATCCCATCACGGACGCAATTTACTTTAGTTTATTTGTTTCTGCCTTAGTCTCCTCTATTTAGACTAAAATACTTGAGGTTACCCGAGAGATATTTGCTCGGATTGCTTGCTCAACCACTACGTAAACAAACCTAGGGTTAGATTAAGCGGTTACTCTACAAGATCTTTGGATTCGTTATCGAAATTGGCCGTTACACTCTGTATAACCGATACGCACCGTTTAAATTTAAATTGCGGAATTTTATTAATAACTGTACCGCGTATTACGTAGTACGTCATATTGGGGTGAATACATGCATCTGATATATGCGTGCTAATGTCACGTTGAAACGTGGAATTAAGTGAGAAATGTGGTAAAAGAGGGGTGGGAATTGATGAAGTCATATTTACGTTATTTATTTTATTTTAGACCTGCTTTCTATTATTCAACGTTAACCATCTCCTCAAAAATTCTTAAAAATCACTCTAATACAAGAATTAGTAATCTGCAATCTGTAATTATGTGGTTTTGACTAATTTTGACGTCAATTTGCGTTAATCTGACGTCGCAGATCAAAAATCACCAATTACTGACGTAGTAATCACGTCGTTATATTAGTCTAGATCAAGCATTTTCTTTAAAGCGGATACTAACGCTAGACAGCACCGAATTAGTGCGTAACATCAAGAATATGATTAAGATGACGTTAATATGGCGTTGTAGATCAAAAATGACCAATTATTCACGTAAAAATCACGTCATTATAGTATCTTTTATACCTACCGTTTCGCAATGGAAGAAATCGTGTTGCACAAAGACTGTTGTACAGCAATCTTATATAGCAAAAGCTTTTAAAATTCAAAGTCAGTTATAGTGACGTATATATGCCGTTCATTCCTACGTTAAATAGCACGAATTCTACCACTGGAAAACGTAGAATTTTTGTTTGAAGCGGATACTAAGGTTAGACAGCACCGAATTAGTGCGTAACCTCAAGAATACGATTAATATGGCGGTGTGGATCAAAAATGACCAATTATTCACGTAAAAATCACGTCATTATAGTATCTTTTATACCTACCGTTTCGCAGTGGAAGAAATCGTGTTGCACAAAGACTGCTCTAGAGTAATCTTATATAGCAAAAGCTATTAAAATTCCAGGTCAGTTATAGTGACGTATATATGCCGTTCATTCCTACGTTAAATTTTTCCAGTGGAAAACGTAGAATTTTTGCTTGAAGTGAAGAATTTAGTGCATGAAATCGGTTAGTATTTAAATGACGTCGCGGACCAAAAATTACCAATTATTGACGTGATAATGACGTCATTATGTTACCACTTTTGTACAGTTTTTCACTAGAAGGATTCGTGTTGCATGAAGAGTCTCTATTGAAGACTATATTAAAGCCATCTTAAATGGAAAAGGTTTTTAGAACTCAAGGTCAGTTATAGTGACGTATATATGCCGTTCTTTCCTACGTTAAATAGTACTAATTTTACCAGTGGAAAACGTAGAGTTTTTGTTTGGACATTATATGGTAAAAGTCTCTAGAACTGAAACTGCACATCAAGATTTTGATTAAGATGACGTAAATATGACGTTACTGACGTGATTATCACGTCATTATGTAATATTTATATAAAATCAAGTGATCTGATGGGGGTTGGTGGTTTTTCGGCTTTCTAATTCCGATTTTGACGTGATGGGGCTTCTAAATTGGACAGCTGTATAAATCGTGTTCAGGTATATCGTTGTTTAATTAGGACGTATCGAAAAATCTGTTTCATTACATCGAGAAAAATTATATAAAATAACTAGTAAGCACACGCCAGATGTTGTATTGTTAATAACAATTGTTTATGATTATGTCAAAACGCGGCATATGTTTTTCTTTATTAGAAAGATCTAACATGAGTTGATTACTGGATATCAATACTAATTTCGTTATCGCCCTGAGGCACATATGTATGCAGCATTATTACATCATATATCACGATATACAAGTATAGGTGATTGCGGACAGTTAGAATATAGTTCAGAGCGTTGCTAGCAACATATACGATCGCTCATAGTTGTGTAGGATACGTAATGGCCAGTGACGTAATGTTATTTGTTTGGCGCCATCTGGCAGTAGCGTTATTAACTTGACAAATCAAACAAACCCGGACATTAATTACCATGATCTGATCGTACCTCCTCTCTAACAACAATGCATTTTCAAACAAATAATATTTTATACTTTTAAAAAGTTATTTTTGCAAAAATATGTCTGTACGGCAGTACAAATATCGGATGCCATAAATATTCGACGGGTATATTGAGGAAAATTGGCGTTTTTCATTTTTATTGCTATTAAAAAAATAAAAATTAGATCGCTTTTTCCGCGTAGATTTAACGAGCCCGGAAAAATTATTTGTTTAATGCATTACATTGAAAATTGTAGAATTACAGTTGAATCTGTCAGTTTTTTAAGCTGCGTGTTTTATTATCTTTCCAAATAAATTCGCGTATCCCGCCCTGCGAAATAAAAAAAAAAATTGTAGGATTGTGATTTATGGCGCGTTTAGAAAGATGATAACAGGCTAATTTTAATTTAACGTAAAAATATCGTGCGTTACTTCAAATCCGCCGTTATTATATCGTAATTAATTACAGGGGATTTTAAATAATTTCCTGCATGCTAACCGATGCGCAAATTTCGCATAAATAAATAATAAAATAAATGTTTATCATTAATAATTCATATCTAGGAGACAAAAATTGATTTCTATAATAAATCTATACCTACGGATGTTTTATCTGCAACCAACCTGCTCTCTCTGTTTTATTGTAATATATGACGTATTTAAATAAAATAGCTACAACATTAATATGCATAAAGACAGTTTATAATGTTATATAGGCTATAAACGTGTAAAAATATTATCAGGCACCGGTTTTCTGTCATATGTTCAGATTATAGAAATTATATATCCGTTGCTATCTTCAGCATGTTCATATAGTTATTTAATATAGGTTGTGTCGTTGTTTTTATTATCGTTTCATCAAATATTTATCGACGTATTTACATCAATTTTGCGCGGGTGTTTAACTTTAATGCGAGCAAATTAAATCCTATTACGTCCTGTTCTCTCTAGGTAATCAAAAAAAAAATGATCGCAATAATATTATCGTTTCACCAGTTTAATTAAAGCTACCTCTTCTTACATAAGAACAAAACTTACAATTAGGGCCACCCCTATAATAAAGTCATAAATATAATTTTAATAAAGCTTCGCAATGAGGAGCAGTACATTGTCTAGAAAGTAATAAACAGTTTCGGAGAGACATATCAAGCGGTCCTCTGTATATATAGCCGAAGTGATGGCTCCTTCCTCCAGTATACACAGTATAATAACAAGTAACTCCTTTAATTGAAGACTATAGCACTAAATTAGCTGATCGTCGTAACTGAACTTAACGATCTGTCCAGCTACTATCCAGTTCTTTTATGACTATTCGCACCCGGCTGTATTTAGGGGGTTACTCCCGTTTGTACCTACACCTACGTATGTACTACATACATACATACATACATACATACATAGATATTACACTACCGCTCACAAGTTTTATTCATTTTTTTTTACATTTCGAAAACGAATCTTGGGGAATTTTCCGCCGATACATCAGCTCGAATTGTTCCAAGGTATACATGCTACGCAAGGTACGTTGGTTCGATCTATCCCTAAGCTACATCTTATATTAGATTATTAGATTGTTAGATTAGGACACAGTCCAATATATATTTTAATGACTTGAGATAAAAACAGGGTTGGTAGGACATTAGCAGTTAGGCACATAATCCAAAAGCTCGATCCCACCAGTATGTGGATAAATTTAATACGAAAAGAGTTGCAAAATGTAAATAAAGGCATCGAATGGGGTGATTGTTATCAGGTCAATCCATCTTCCCTGTATCGTTACAAGTGTTGTGCTTGTCGTGTAATACAAGCATCTACATTGTAGCAGTATTTCTGTGGTTGCCGGAGGCGGTTACCTAGCAACCGGGCACGGGGTTACAGTAGAAAAGGGGCTGCTGCCGCCAGCCCATCACCCCCCTCCGCCCCCACCACTCTACACCCTCACCTAACGCTACGACGACGACCGAGCAAGCTGTTTTAAGCAAGACACCCTGTTAGAATAATTATATCTCCAGATAACAGGATCAAGAGATTATCCACTTTAGTATGATGCTATCTCTCTTATTTGAATGCTTACACTCACTTACGGCGCTCGTTATCTGAGGAATTTCGACACCGACGTGTAGCATGGATACACCGATGCTATAGAGCTTGTCGTTTCCCTGTTTCTATGAATAATATCTAAATTACCTCTACTACTACGTTATACTCGATGTAACTAATTATTCCAGCGCAGAATATGGACCCGACTACTTCGTGATCCTTTCCTTGCCGATCTAAAATTCAAACCAACTTTAATGCAATACGATTACCATAACATAAAAGCCAATCTCGGTTGTAATCTTCAAAATGTACGAATTTATTTAATTCGACGTGTTATACGTCATACGATGGATTCCATCGCAAATCCGACCAATTTACTTTCGTCAGTCAATTCCACTACCCATTTTGTACACAAAAAAGTAATCTGCACAGATTGGTTGATTAAACGTTTATGATAAACGTAAATTAATCGTTTAAATTTATTCGGTGGAGGCTATTTAATAAAATCCTACATCACGAGCTTCCTTCCAATTTATGTACTTTCGTCAGTCAAATCCACTACGCAGCTTGTACACAAAAAAAATAAACGTAAATTAAACGTTTAAACTTATTCGTTTTGGAGGCTATTTAATAAAATCCTACATCGCAAGCGTCCTTCCAATTAATTCCACTACGCAGCTAGTACACAAAAACAATCCGCACAGATTGGTTGATTAAACCTTTATAATAAACGTAAATTAAACGTTAAAATTTATTCATTGGAGGTTATTTAATAAAATCTTATATTACAAGCTATCAGATCATTTTATTACATATTAATAAAGATCCAAGCTATATAAACTTCGGATAAGGGAGCGAGTTTATTAAATATTATAATTTATTCGACGAAATAGGCGTCCTTCTTAACCTCATCGGATCATCCAGTAGATGTCAGACGAACGCTATCTGGTCCTTTGATATCTCGCAAAACTGTAGTAGCACCGTCGTAAGATGTTCCCAGCTATAGATACATTATTGAATTTGTTCGGAGGTTATACGCCCCGTGAGGACTATCCAATGTTACATGCTGCATTGTCAGCATATATGGATTATTATATAGACATCTGGCCTTTTCACTGTGGAATCTTTGAAATATAAAAGTGTATCGATCTGGGAGCGTTTTCAACTATAATATAACCTGTTTTGCATGGGTTTCTTTCTCGTAGTAACATATTTTTATCACTAATATTTCATCTTTTATTGCCCCTTCCTCACATAAATAACATCCTATCTTTCACTTATATTATGTCAAGTCAGAATGTACCCGCCAACATATTCTTGTTATTTTCCGCTGAATCGTTTTAGAATTATCTACTAAAAATTCAACGTTCCCGTCGTTAGAACTGATCGATTTATGTAGATACGATATGTATGTGAAAAATGACGTATAAATGACGTTAAACTGACGTCCCGACGTCAAAATGACGTAAAAATGACCTCAATTATTTTTTAATATTTCTCATTAAAGAGCATAAATGATCCACGAATAAAGAAAACGTTGACACAAGAACCCCCTTTTATTTGCATCGAAACATTTCTCGAGCTTCCGCAGGATATAAACAGCGAACAACAAAAAAATAACGCAATAAAGCCATCGGCGTAAAATCCCTGTTGAACATAATATGATGTGCGCGGATGTATTTGTCCCTCAACAAAGGAATGATAAAACATTTTTTGTCATCGAAGGATTCCGACGTAATCCGCAGAATTTTGGGCGAAAATTGCAACGGCATATTACACCATCCGACCCCAATTTTCCCATTCTACAATGATATTAATGACTTTACTTAATGTTTCCAAATTTTGCGTTTCTTCATATTCCCTGGGTTCCGGCAGTTTTTACACAAACCAGACGCGCACATACACAAACCCCCACCAGACTAAACGGCGGAGCCGAGGCTCCCGGAGCTCTCGGCTTTTTATCTCGCGTTGTTAAATTCAGATTTATGCAAAACAATTTCGATTATTACATTTTTAATTAGTAGTCTTCCTCCTTGATTAATGTGCTTTGATGTCGTAGATATTTAATTAAATATAATGGAGTTATTTATGTGATTATTTTTAAGGGAAATAAAAATTTCGTTTATTTCTAGTGAATCAAGGCGCTTTAGGAGTGAGTCCCGATAAGGACGCCAAGAAGAAACACACGCGACCAACATTTTCAGGTCAACAGATATTCGCATTAGAAAAAACGTTCGAACAGACTAAATACCTAGCCGGGCCCGAACGGGCCAAATTAGCTTACGCGTTAGGTATGACGGAATCACAAGTCAAGGTATGTATTATAGGCCGTGCGTCTATTAGACAATCTGTCGTAATAATGTTAAATAGTGCGTTAAGGATATATGGGGTGTCACACACGCCGCGCATACACCCACAAAATATTATACAGACCGGACGATGTTCGAATATTAATCCGATTAAGTTTAAGTATACTGTGAGGTTAAAAATAGGCCCCGTTCAGAATCCCCGGTGACTAATTCAGTGGCATTAAGTGCGCAGACCAGTATGTTCGGAATTAATGAAAACACCCAGATAGAGGAGAAACGGTATCAGAAAGTCTGGGCCTCTCTCTTTTTCGGTTGTGCCGCTTTCGACAAGGCATAAATGCGCTTCCCTCTGTTGTTACTCTCTAAATTTGCATTTTTATTGAATCTCTAGCCAGCCAGATTTGAATATAAGCCACGATGTTGACAAAAAATTATATGCTTAATATTGTACTGTGCGGCGAAAAAATTGTGTACGTGACTGGGGATTTTTATTAATTGATAAAAATCTTAGAATTATCTCCCAACAAAATACTTATTATCAATATTTGACCACGTCCTCAGATTATACTGCAAAAATTGCCGTTTTCGTGCACATCTAAAACTCCAAAATTGGCCGAGCCCCCACTCGGGGGCTTCCCTAAAAGATGGTCAATACAGAATGATTTTTTTGAAGGTTTGGTCACTTTTCCGGTCTAAAAACTGACATCATTTTCTCGTAGCTATAGCTCGAAAGAAAATAAATGCTAGTTGAGAATTTATTTTCTTTTTTATTTAGGCAGAATAATAACCGTTAAAGGTTGGAAATCAATCATACGAGCCTTAAAAATTGGTGTCATTTTTTCGTCTAAAATCGGACGTCAAAAGTTCGGCTCCTCAGATTAAGCTGCAAAAATTGCCGTTTTCGTGCACATTTAATTCTCCAAAATTGGCCGAGCCCCCGCCCGGGGGCTTCCCTAAAAGATTATCAATAGGGAACTTCAGAAAAATGATTTTTTTGAAGATTTGGTTGGTTATCAAAGGTTGGAAATCAATCATACGAGCCTAAAATCGGACGTCAAAAATTCCTCATTATTTCGTCTTTAAAGCAAAATTGTAGATATGGAAAAAAGTTGAAAGCTGGGTGGTGGCTTCTAATCGGTTATCCACAAACAAATTTCGACATCAATCGCCAAAATCTCCAAAACAGCTCGGAAGCGGATGCTGTTCTAAAAGATGGTCGCTAGGGAACATCAAAATGGAATTGAATCCAATTTCGTATTTTTGTGTGCAGGATTCGTCACAAATCGATGAAACTAAGACTAAACACTCGAGGGGGTTGGCAGCCTTCAGAAAAACGATTTCTTTGAAGGTTTGGTCATTTTTTCGTCTAAAAACTGATGTAATTCTTTCGTAAATATAACACAAAAGAGAATAAATGCTAGTTGATTGAAGGAATTTCGTTAAACAACTAACTATTTAGGTCATTTTTTTCGCCTAAAATCTGACGTTTATAAGAGATTGGCGTCAAAAATTCGTCATTATTTCGTCTTTTAAGCAAAATTGTAGATATGGAAAAAAGCTCAAAGCTGGGTGGTGGCTTCTAGTCGGTTATCCACAAACAAATTTCGACATCAATCGCCAAAATCTCCAAAACAGCTCGGAAGCGGATGCTGCTCTAAAAGATGGTCGCTAGGGAACATCAAAATGGAATTGAATCCAATTTCGTATTTTTGTGTGCAGGATTCGTCACAAATCGATGAAACTAAGACTAAACACTCGAGGGGGTTGGCAGCCTTCAGAAAAACGATTTCTTTGAAGGTTTGGTCATTTTTTCGTCTAAAAACTGATGTAATTCTTTCGTAAATATAACACAAAAGAGAATAAATGCTAGTTGATTGAAGGAACTTCGTTAAACAACTAACTATTTAGGTCATTTTTTTCGCCTAAAATCTGACGTTTATAAGAGATTGGCGTCAAAAGCTCGTCATTATTTCGTCTTTTAAGCAAAATACTGTGAAAAACAGTTCAAATCTCGTATTGTTGGGTAACAGAGGGGAGGAGGGTGGTGGTTTCAAGTCAGTTAACCGCAATCGCAGCCGTAATAGTAGTTTTTAATAAAATCAAGTCGGCAGAACTCATCATATCACATAATCTAATATTATTGTTGTTGAATATCACCCTCGAAAACATGATATGGTGGGGTGTTAGGCGCGTATACGGCAAACTAGTCATTAATTCCGATAAAAGTAGATATCATTTTTCGTTGTTCGCGAAAGCGTAGCTTTTATCTGATCGACAAGTTCGATGACGGATGCTCCACGGATCCGTATGTATTTGTTATATAAAAGTGGCGCCCTTTTGGCCGCTGCCCGCAGCCCCTAATTCAATTTGTCAGAAGATTATACGCTCACAGCCGCATTTTGAGCCTCTGTAACGTTCCCCCATCGGCAGAACGATACATTATAAGAGGGGTTGTCTATTGATGCGAAGATCGACACCGAGCCCCCATTCATATTCTAATTTAATTAAATCGTGTAACAAAGATAAAATTAATTTTTAATTCCGTTTAAGATTAAGCTTTTTTGCGGTCAACTCGTTTCGTTTAACGACAGCGATAGAGCGGGTAGTAAATAACATCGTATTGGGGCAATATTAAAATCAAAATGAGACACCTATGCGCTGCCATCAAACCAATATTATTTAGTGAATTCAATTAACTGATATATCGTATATAAATTTGCCCTTACAGCGGTGACATTTGCTATTTCAGAATTGTTGTAGCTCTGTTGAATATATATGTCCCTCCACCCCCTACGCTCCTCATCGTTGCTGTTGCTGTTCGGCACACACATGGATGGAACATTGGATTGTCAGAGTCGCCATTGTTATCCGTTAGTTTTCCCACTCCATCATAGTATATGACATATATATGAAATTTTATTTTGCGGTATCAATGCATTGGCCAGCAAAATGGATGAAATGGCCGGAGTGCGAATAAGCTGAAAGAGGAATAACTCCGGGTCTGGGGGGGCTCTTTTCCGCCGAAATGACGGTTTGATTTATTATTGACGTCGCTAATCTACGTGACGTTTTTATTGTTTGCGAGAGCCAAATGTCCTGTTTTATAATTTTCAGATAAAATCGGCATGAGTTACACGCTTTAAGCGGGGAGTTACAGACACACACATACAAAGTGTGCCCGAAAAGGCCCCCCGCGTAATCATTCTCATCCCTTCGGTACTCTACCCTCGACCGTCCCGCTCGCCCCTGATTCTTGTACAGTTCTATCCCTCGGTGCCACTATGGAAATGCTGGGTCATTAGTGTGTCGTTAACCGGGAACGTAAGGCGACCAAATCGATTAACGCTAAGTGACTGCGTAATTAGCTGTATATGCTCCTGTAACTGGCTCACTTTCCGGATGTTGGTCCTCCTTGCTTGGAAATTAAAGAGAACAACACGGTTTATCTCGTATTTTCCTGTTCGAAATCCTTTAATTACACATCGTTTTTACATTTTATTTTATACAAAAACTTTAAGGCTGATAAATAAAACCATCCATCCTCGCAGGTCGATATCAATATATTACAAACCGTTTCCCTTTCCGTTAACGCTAGTCGGGGTTTTCTTTATAAGTTTCTAATATCTGACCAAAGATATACGAACAGTCGTGAGTTGTATATCAAACGTCTTCCATCCTCTTCCTTAGATATAGTTTCGAAAAATATTTAGAGCGAAATCGCCATATTAGTTTTTCACATATTTCGACCAACCCCTAAACTCTCTGGTCTCATAATAACTTTGTATCCGTTTCCTTTTATATGCACTCAGTGGATCGCCCCACTGTCGATTATTTGTTTCATGGTTCTCTTAAACTTTTCCCCAGCGTTGGAACGTGGATGGGGGAGGAGGAGAGGGTGGAGATATTTTTACCCAACTGTCAAGCTCTCTCAAGTTATATTTTTTTAAATAAGACGAAATCGATGCTGTATTATCGATAATTATCACTATCAGAGAGATGGACAAACTATCAGAGAGATGGACAAGAGAGGAATTAACACACAATAACTGGCTGGGCTGTAGTAGAAAACAGAATCATCCTTCGAAGTGATAATTACATGATTACAGCTGACGAGTTCCATAATATGCGGCCAGAGAGTGATTTGTTTTAGCTCATATGCACTCTGACTAAAGACCCGAATGCTCTGATTGATGTCTAGTCCATGTTAAGCCAGGGGTTGGTAACGATGTATTGCAACATCAGGCGCATATTGGGAAATTACGTAAAACAATGTTTGCAGCTTACGAGGGTCGTTTCATAAATATCTAGCCTTACTTTACGGAAAATACCTCTTATAGACGTATAGAATGACGTAATTTCGACGAAGACAAAACGGTGTGGTCTAGAAACTAAAAAAAATGTTTGGTCATTTTTTCGACAGCATGACGTCAAATATTCGACATTATTTCGCCTTTTTAGCCGAATCTCCCGCTAAATAATATTCTTTTTATTATTTAATAATCAAAATTACACGCGATATACATTTTCGCGTTCGAAAGGTGGGAAGGGGGGTTAGCGGAATCATAACGCCCTCGGTTTAAAATTTTTAACGGTGCCGGGGTCGCGAGGGTTGGCGATATTATAAGCGGAATGCTGTGTCCAGATTATTTTTTTCCTACCTCTTATTCTCAAAGGTACCCTCGAGTTAATGAAGTAAGCAAGCTCTGCGGTTTAACGATTCAAAGCGGAGTCTTATTATTTATTTACGCGCATCAGAGGCCGCCTCAACGGGGGATTCACCGTGCGCTTCACAAGCACTGAAGGATTTAATTTACAAAAATACGAAATGTTTTGCGATAATAAAACTACGCTCAGATTAAATAAAAATGTTAAATAAAAGGCCCCCGAGGGAATTAGTAAGTTCAGTGGAATTTCTACTAGCCACAGTTGCAAGTTGGCTTCTCGTTTACGTCTGCAACACCGCACGGGTATAAGTTTTCGTAATGGAGCTTGCGGGAGTATATAACTGAGTCTATTCTAGTAACTATTTTTTTTTTTAGAAAATAAAAAGGGATTTATTTATTATCAGGGGGTAGAATAATTCTAGACGACTTCGTAATCAAACGATGGGGGCAGCCATGTTTCGTTATTTGTAATTAATAACAGTTTTATTGAAACCATCTCAAATAGCGGGATTCATCGCGAACATTGGCCGACAATAGACTAGAAGGCGTGGCGTGTTTTACAAGAAAAGGGGGTGCAAATACGTCTCGGTAACTGTAAAACTGCTAAACATCCGAATCGGGCTGTATATTTTCGGCGATTTCCAGCTAGAATACAGCGCTATTATATATTAAATTTGCAAATTACACGGGTATTTAGAGCCATAGTATGACAATAAATCATGCAGAATAGGGTCTCAGGAGCTACGAAGTTAATACACGGGGTAGGAGGGAGTGGCTTGATACGCTCTCCCGAATACCGAGCTCATCAATCTGAACGCTCCTTAGTTCGGGATTTCTCCTCGTCGTGCAAGATAGTTATCATCGTTTTCTTTTAGGTGTTTTCCTGTAATGAATCTTCTTTGAGAATCTCAAATACCTTTACGTCATAAGATAAGGTAACGTTCGAATTAAGCCCCGTTTCGATCGCTTGATTCTATAGACTTGTACTTATGCAAGTGGTGGAATGTGAATTTTACAAGATTAGGGTACGAATTGGGGGTCGTAGTGACAATATTTTTGTTCCTCAGTGTACTCTAATTTGAGCCATTTTCTTTCCTCAAAGCTTTATGTTTCACCTATCTCTGATCATCTTCAATTTTTGGCCGATTTTCTCTTGAAAATCTTGGAAACGGATGCAGCACAAACGGCAAATAAGTTGTTAGCGGCACAAACCGAAGGCGGGGTAGTCAAAATCTTAAAATCTGAAGCTCAAATTGAGGTTTGGCTCGAGATTTCTATAAAAAATCAAGGAAATCTCGACCACAAGAAATCTGCACAAATCAGCACAAGACGATCACAATAGGGGAGCACAAAATGATCACAAACTGGTCACAACGCGAGCGGATGGTCAAATTTTAAAAATGTAAAAAGTTGAAGTCCCAATTTACGCTTGGTGGCCAGGTTTCGAGAAAATCTCAAAGGCCGAGGCTTCACAAAATGATCACAATAGAAGCAATTTAGCACAAAATGCCCACAAAGCGGTCACAAAGGAGGGTATAATCAAATTATAAAAAAGTTTTATACTTATTTCCCGAGAAAATTTCAAGCTTGAAAGCTGCACAAAACGGTCACAAAATGGGCACAAAGCGGTCACAACACGAGAGGGTGGTCAAATTATAAAAATTCAAGTCTTAAATCAGGTTTGATGGCTTTTTTTCGTGAAAATCTCAAAAATTGAAGCTCCACAAATTTAGCACAAATTGAACATAAGACGGTCACAATACGAGGGGGTGGTCACCAATTTACGTTTGGTGGCTTTATTTAGAGAAAAATTCAAACATGGAAGCTGCACAAAATGCGCACAAAGCAGTCATAAAGGAGGGTATAGTCAAATTATGAAAATTCAAACCCTAGTTCAGGTTTGATGGTTATTTCCCGAGAAAATTTCAAGCTTGGAAGCTGCACAAAACAGTCACAAAATGGGCACAAAGCGGTCACAACACGAGAGGGTGGTCAAATTATAAAAATTCAAATCCTAAATCAGTTTTGATGGCTTTTTTTTTCGTGAAAATCTAAAAAATTGAAGCTGCGCAAATTGGACACAAAAGGGTCGCAATACGGAGGGGCTGGTCAAATTTAAAAAATGCAAAAAAAAACTCAATTTACGTTTGGTGGCTTTATTTAGAGAAAAATTCACCATATGAAGGGATGATAAAATTTTGAAAATGCACAAATTTGAAGTCTTTGCTTATGTTTGCTATGTGAAAATCTCAAAAACTGAAGCTGCACAAATTGGTCACAATACGAGGGGGTGGAAAAGCTTAAAAAATGCGAAAATTTCAAGTCGCAGTGTACGTTCGGTGATAATTTTTCGGAAAAATCTCCAAAAAAATATAATTTAGCACAATTCGAGGGGGTGGTCAAACTAAAATATCCAAAAATCTAGATATCAATATGAGAGTAGGTTACAAAATTTAAAAATCGAATACAATTTGAAAACTAGCACAAAACCGGACCATACAGGGCTGTTCCCCGATTAATTCTTCTGTATTTGCAGGTATGGTTTCAGAACCGGCGCACCAAATGGAGGAAAAAGCACGCGGCCGAAATGGCCACGGCCAAACGAAAACAGGAGGTCTTGGATAACCAGACCGACGAAAACAGTGATGTGATTTCCGATAACGAAGAAGAACACCTCGCGAAAAAGCAGAACCTGCAGTGAGATTCAGTGGACAGTTGTACATATTTAAAAGACCACCTGTACATAATATAAAATCGAGTTAGTGAAGTGTTTTGTGACGCTATGCGGACGGACATAGTATTTGACTTCTTTGTAAAAAATGTTATATATAATTATCTATATAGAAGAATATATATATGTATACGTATATATATATTATATATGTATATGCTATTTAGTACACTAATTTAAACAACATTGATAGGAATTATACTTAATAAGATTAATTAGTAGAATCAGTTCGGAGCTACTAATCTTTTTCAAAAATGTTGTTTGGTATGTCTGTAAAAGTTCAAGACCCAGCCCTTTACCTTGTAATTATAGCTTATTTTGTTTTGTTAATGAATAAATAAAATGGAATAAGTTGTAAGGATTAATATAGAGATATTATTTTCGAGGCAGATTACTTTGCTATCTATAGCTACAAGCTGTTCCATTTTAGGATTATCAAAGGAAAATTGTGCAATCTGTACTAGTGGCAAATATTTTGCAACTACTAAATTGTGTATTATAAATTAAACGAGAAACAAACCCATTGTATTTGTAATATTTAAAAATACATACGTTCTGGTGATTTTAATATTGGCGGCATTTCATTTAACCCCTCCAAATTAATTAATTATTTAATTAATTAAATTCCGTTTGAATATCTTCGAGAGGACGCCAGGTAGGTACGTTTATATATAAATAGATACACATATACAAGATATAGGATGCAGCCTCTTGACTCCGAGTTACATGCACATGTAAATCCGGGTTTTTCTTGTAAGATACGCGCCTTGATTTATTTAAGTTGGAGAATGGGGAGAGGTATTCGGCGCCAGGAACGTTGCCTTGGATACGTCGCCATGTCAGCTTGCCCTGCTACACCCCCCGCCTAACCCTTTTTTTGTTTCTTTCGCTATAACTTCTTCGTTACCATACAATATAAGATATTGCGTTTTTAAAAACAATGAAGCGAGAAATATTATATACAGGCTGTCCTAGAATTGCAATCGTCGAGAAAAATATCCCGATCACCTCAATATTAACCATGTCGAAGGGGATGAATGTAATATTTCGCAACTCATATAACAATTCAGCACACGTCCCCGGGAAAGCCTCGTCTTTTAGCGCATTTCAGCCATTTTAAACGCGATGTATATCGACGCTTCTGGCGAGCGCGTGCATCGCCCATCGATATCGGTAAACACTGCGTTTTATATCTTTATTTTTGTCGGTTTTACGCATCCTCTACACGGCAAATAAATAATACGCGTTATATTCGTTTAGGGTGTTACAGTCATTTAACTTCATTCAAGTAGCGACGGCGTTTTGATGTTTTGACGTCCCTTTACTGTACCCTTGACGCTATTAAACGTTAATACATATCTATCGCCCTTTTTTAACGCATACAGGGACCGCTATTATAAGAGACGAGTCCAATATTGGCCGAATGTTTAGATTCGGAATTAAATTGGGTATCGATCACGTCGAGGACGCCGAAATATACAGGGTGTTTCTTGGAATTCTACTGAAAAATTATAATTATTAGCTTCCAGCCTCTGTTAGGTCTAGAAATCATGTAATTCCGATAAAAATGAGAGATTTTATGCCCACGAGGAAGTCTTAATCAACCCATCGCCAATAGCGGGTCTGAAAGTCCTTGACGTCCGAGATTCACGAAAAGAGTCAGCAGTCCTCCACCCATTCCACCTTTCCTCCTCTTTTTCTTAGAGGAAAGATTAAGATGCTGGAATACTTACTTTTAAGCGAGTTTTTGCAAAAAATTTCAACACCAGACTTGAAAAAAAGAAGAAAATCACGAAAAAAGTCACCAACCCCCTGCCATCCATGTTTTCTCTCTTCCTCTTTTCTTAGAAGACATTTTGATGAGTTACAAATCTTCATTTTAAACGAATTTGTTCGAGAAATAGCATTACCAGATACAACAGCTTCGCGTAGCTCCTGGAAGCTGTCAAAAATCACTTTTTTTTGGAAGCATTTTCAGAAAAAACAGCTGAGCCCGATAAAATATGAAGACTACAAATTGGGAGATTTTATCCCCACGAGGAAGTCTCAATTAGCCCATCGGCAAAGGCTTAACCGCCCTCCCCTCCCCC